>MU615198.1:0-13732 GCA_025201725.1 Chytriomyces sp. MP71 | reverse complement strand
TATGTCCAGGTAGAACGCGGGCTTGGCCAGATTGATGCACTGACCCGCCGTCTCGCCGAGAGCGGGTCTGCCTCCACATCCGAGGCAAGCAACGGCACTAGCAGTGGGATGGTGTCCAGTTGGTGGAGAAAGCGCGTCCTCTTGTGACATTCGTGTTGCTGGCGATTTGGAAAAGCATCTGGGACTGATGCACCCTGCTTCGTATGCAGAACTAGTGAAGAGTGCCGTCATGCCCGCAGCGCAAGAGGCAGAACGCAAGGGTTTGTTGGCGGATGCCGTCAACTGTACGATCATGCGCAAGAACATGACGTTGTCATGAGCATTATGTGCAAGCAGCTTAGTGATGCCTCCTTGATTGGGGCGGATGCGGCAGTGTCTGCTGCTGCAGGTGGACTTGTAAATTTGTTTGGCTCAGTATCTGTCGCTTCTTCGGGTCAAGGATTGTACCGACCCAGCGTTGGCGCCATGGGTAGCGTCGAGGTCTCAGTAATGGACTCACCATCCTTCCGTGGAGGCGCGTCTAGAATCACCGCATCTGCAAGCGCATATCTCACCCCTGACGAAGAAAAGACTGTGAAAGAGGCCAGACAGGTTTTGAACCACTACACGCGGCGCGCTGCCACCTCCTCGCGCATCACGGAGGCCAAGCGCGCCACGGCCGCGACGCTTCTGTCCCTTCACCGCTTCCTTGCTCTTTACGCGGCAGGCATGGAGAAGACCGAGGAAGCCATCGAAGCCTTGCGTGAGACGCGTCTGCTCCCAGCGAGCGCAGACATGGCTGCGGTGATGCGTCTTGTGGGCGAGTTTCGTGCACTGGACGAGACGGTGGCTAAATGCGTGCCGTTGGCGATGATCATGGCGATGGAATTGGTTGTAAGGGTGTATGCAAGTTACAGAGACGGGGCTAAATATGGGGAGGCGATGAGAGTACGTAAGATGGATGAATGTCGTGCTTTGGGAAGGTCTATAATTTTGTATGCAGGCAATATTCAATATCGCGTACCTAGCGATGTGTTTGGGAAATTGACAAGTTTAGATGTTATGATGGGATCTGGATACTTTTCATCATGTCGTTCAGTCTGCAACTCCATTCTTGATAAAAGTATATGAAATTGTAACCCTCAAATTAATAAACTGGTTTATGTGCATGGGATTCGTAGAATGTTGCAAACCTTGAGACAAAGTGAAGGGGGTAGTTTGCTGTGCAATACCGCCTTAGATATAAAAACGAAAAAATTAAAATCCCTAGTATCCCGGAATCTTGCGCAACAACGTGCCGGTACATGTCCTTTTTCGCAGTTCAGTTGGCAATCTATTTGACCACTAAGTCAAAACACGATTAGTGATCAGTGCATTGAAACAGGCTTTACCAAACTTGTGGCACACGCCATTCGATCACATCCTGATGCAGGTGGAAATAAATCGAATCAGAAGGAGGAACAATTAGTCACACCGTCAGTTCGAGTAAAAAACAAGCGGTGGACGAAGAAGTATGGCGAAATGTATCGCATAATGAGAATCATGAATTTCGCTTTAAATAAACAAAGATTGCAGATGGAAGTTCTGATGTCTTTTGAATGGACGAATTCGCGAGGTGTGAGCAACCATACTGGTTGCCGCATTTCGGTTATTCGTTCCATTTATTCACATGTCTGGTCATCCGAACTTAAGCAACCAAGAATATGATGGTATGCACGTCGTCACGGTTAAGCGCCCATCGTTTCCTCACATTTCGGTGACCTCAAACATAAAGCACTTTGAAGCTTTTCAACCGAGTCAAGTTTCTGTCGTCTACGCCGTCACTATGCGCATTTTAAATAAATTTTTTTACGGATTGTAATAGTGGTGTGCAAAAACGCTTGACGCACATATGTACAACCCAAAATTCGTTTCGCCTCGTGCTGAACACCCGAATCTTTTAAAAGTTTCTAGGTGTTTCTATGGCTTACTGTGCCTCCGAATAAACTATGCATATTTGTGGAGCCAAAAACGAACCTATACCATTACAGCAGTCCTAATTGAAGAATGGCCAGCCGACCACTTCATACGTTTGTTTATTCTCCTTGCCGTTATTAGGTTTGGATGGTCACTTGAGCCAGTTGTATGACCAAATTCAAGCCTCCGGAAACATGATGTATCTTGCAACTTCTTCCGGAAATCACTCTATCGATGGGATGATAAAAGATCAAACGGAATGTTCAGGTTTGTATTAAACCCGCTAGGTTTGTTTTTTTGAGCTTATTCGTAGCGTTGAAGAGGGTTTTGGGGGAGTATAAAGACAATTGAATGATCGTATTGCGACAAATATGCCGCTCTAAGTTCGTAAACTCGCTTCCACTCTTGATCAGCTTCAGGAATTCAGAACAGTGGATTTCCCTGTTTTACTTCAGCTCACATGTTTTATCAGTGAAGGAGACCCTGACCTGATAAAGTATCTGAACTATGTTGCTTCTTTATCTCTTGTAAATTTCTGTCAATCTCTTTATTTCCAGCTTTAATTGACATTGACACGACAAACCCATTTATTCCCTTATTCGAACAAACTATGCAGTCATACAAACCCGAAACTGGCGAGTTCCTGCCTGTAAACAAGGTTTAATATTGTGTAACCACGGTTTAAATTTGTGGACTAGCGTGGACCCCTTACCTTGTTATCGTTTCATTGACATTAACGAGGACTTTGCGCACTTGATTGGTGTCTGTTGCCCATGTAAAATGCACATACAGCTCCTTGTCAGTGTACTTGTTCGCTGCAAGAAATTTTTGGGAAAAGAAGGATGATGCTGTCTCGTAATCATTGTCGCCTTGGTAATCAGGAAAGTAATTGACAACTGGAACTTTTGGCAATTTTTCTTTTAAGATATCAATTTTGTTAAGAAATAGTATTATTGGTCGAGACTTGAAGACCGGATGATTGCAAATAGAAGCAAAAAGGTTGAGGGATTCAGTGACTAAAACCGTTGATTAAGTCCGGCAACCATACTACCATGACTCACTCCTGTTGGTGAAATTATCCTCGTAGCAGGTTTGATCATAGGAGCTAATAGCCGCAACAAAAATTATTGCATGAACGTTATCAAAGTAAGGTGCCCAACGTTTCCTTTGACTCCTTTGACCTGCAACATCAAATACATGATATTCAATGCGATCGATGCTGAATATTGTTTCTGTTATCTGAGTTGTCATAACGCGGGAGTTCAACATGTCTTGATTTGTTGGCAAATAGTCTTCCTCGCAAAACCTACAGATATCACTCAGAAAAAATGAACAGGTCTCCATAATTTGAAACTCATTTGAGCGTTTGAGACAGTATTGGACTCCTGGATCAGCCCAAAGTGCCAGAATGGCATCCTTAGCCTCGTCAGTGATTATTTCGTAATTTGCAAAGCCTAATATCGTGTCAAAATTTTTGACTACTAATGCGGCTTGCGCTGCGGGACCAGACTGCCCGTGCTCCCCGCCACTATCTTGGAAGCATTTTGCGGCATATGCAGCTACAGCCGTTTGCAGCTGCAGCCGCAGGCTGGCTTTGGATTGATTCATTTCATCAATCTTCGATGTGCTGAGAAGAAACTGTTGGTGAGACGCTTCGAAGTCGGAAGGTATTGGAGATGAAGCATCAAAACCGTAGGGAATTTGAAGCTCTGTCATGGCGTTCACAAGCACCTTTACGCTGGTGCAAATTCCCAATATGATTGCAGCTCGCGCGGACTTCCTGTCTTGTTCAGTGAAGCCAGAAGTATATATCAGCTTCATTTGCTTGAGGATGGTGGACTTTCCAGTCTCGCCTGCTCCTGTTTTTAACTTTAGCACAGCCCTGAAAATTGAGATTCAAACCTAATAACAGCAACTTGATTACACTTTCAGCTGCCTTTCGCTCTTCTTCAATCTTCTTGTCTATTCCTTTGCTGACGGAGGCTGTATCTGGGCTGTCGAGGCCTGCGTTGGTGGGTGATTGACACATGAAGATTTACGTTAATGAAAGAAGCTTTATCTTTCTTTCACATCTGAGACGAAATACTACATCAAACCCAGCTGTGTCAAAGTACTCCTTTGAACGCAATGAAGGTCAGTTGTTATCAAGAAGAGCAGTGTTCCACTTACTGGATTAACACAGTGCGCACACTTTCCAATACTTTTTTGACAGTCTTCGTATCTGTCGCCCAAGTATAGTGAACAATTATCGGTTTTTCTTTGGTTTGAATATAACGTTAATTTGAACGACCACTAGACACCTTGAATTATACCTGGATACTTATTAAGACTCAGAAATTGATGTGAAATAAAGGAGGATGTTGCCTCATACTCGTCAGGACCTGCGTATTCGGGCATGTACTGCTGCAGGGGCACGGTCTTGAGTTTTTCTTTGAAGAGGTCAATCTTATTAAGAAACAATACTAGCGAAGTGTGTTTGAAGACTGGGTGATTGCAAATGGAGGCAAAGAGATTCAAGGATTCCGTCAAACGATTCATGTGTTCGTCTTCAAAGCAAACTTGGTCATACGCTGATATTGCCACCAAAAAAAGTATGGCCTAACACATTCGGAAGCTTAGATTTGTTTAAATTCAACAAAGCGCGTACCGTGACGTCATCAAAATATGGGGCCCACTTCCTCCTCTCACTCCTTTGGCCTCCGACATCAAAAACCCGGAACACAACTCTTTCCACAACAAATTTTGTTTCTATCACGGTGGTTGTCATGATTCGCGCCATCAATATGTCTTGATCTGTCGGTTGGTAAGATTCTAGGAAGAATCTGTCAATGTCATCCAAAAAGTATTGGCTAGATTCAGGAATCTGATACTCGCGAGCTCGGCTGTGGCAGTATTTGACTCCACAGTCGGCCCAGAAGATTTTGATGGCCTCGATGCTTTTCAAAGACAGTTTCTCATTTGCGCGAAAGCCGAAGGCAATATCAAACGTCTTCATGTGCTCACATGCAA
This sequence comes from Chytriomyces sp. MP71, assembly GCA_025201725.1. Classification (NCBI taxonomy): domain Eukaryota; kingdom Fungi; phylum Chytridiomycota; class Chytridiomycetes; order Chytridiales; family Chytriomycetaceae; genus Chytriomyces; species Chytriomyces sp. MP71. Next base: position 8,788 of record MU615198.1, on the reverse strand, counting down.
TCGCCACATTGTGATAATCGGCTGAAAGGTCGCCTTTTGTCTGATAAATTTTTGCTGCTGCTCTCGCGATAGGGTCATCTGTAACCTTCTTGGCTAGTGACTCGCGAGAGTGAGGCAACAGCTCGCTTCCAGTAGAACCAATTTCCATTTTACTTCCCATTATGATGGAATCTCCCGGCTGTAACATGTCAACACTTTCATTTGTCGATTGACAAGGCTCTGCTGTTGCAGGGTCAAAACCGAAAGGAATTTGGAGTACTTCCATTTGTAGCGCGAGCGTCTTTGCGCTTGACAAAATATTCAGTATGATAGCGTTTCGGAACACGGACTTCTCCTCTGCTGTAAATCCAACACCGTAGATGAGTTTCATCTGCTTGAGGATGGTTGATTTTCCAGTTTCTCCGGCGCCTGTTGGTGTCTCCTTTAAAGGTCGCGAAACATTAAAAATCGAAATACCCAGCAGGAGCAGTTTGATCACTCTCTCAGTCGACTTTTTCTCTTGCTCTATCTGCTTGTCAATAGCCTTGCTAGCGGCAGAAGCCTCCTTCACGTCCAGGCCTGCTGCCGCTCCTGATTGACACATGAAGATTTACACAACTTACCATGGAAAAGGGCAAGGAGAAGATGAAACTTCCATTTTTTGAGTACATTACTCTGCACCATGCTTGACTATTTATTTGTCATGACTTAAGAAAGCTAAGCCGATTTCTACAACTTAGAGATCACCTGGCCAAATCAATAAAGGCAGCTCTGAAATGCCCTCGTTTGCGATAAATATATATTCTGGTTTAGGGCTGCATGTCATCTGGTCAAGTTCGATAACAAGGAGAGATTTTCTCAGTAAACCAATCAAGTCTGAGCTCCTTCGACGGTAAAATCTCTCTCTTCGAGAAGGATTCAGGAAACATGGCTACAGCTCTTCCGGCCATCGATCAGCGTGCGACTAAAGAAACAAAGAAGGCAGTTGGAATCGAAGGCGACTTTGCGACTAAGCAGGTCAGCGATCATATCGCAAAAGCGCAGATTCCATACACGCACGCGTATCAGTTTCACGGCTATGATCCCTCGAAAGACCCACTTCTTATAAGGAAAAAACCCATCCTGAGGCCACTTGTCGACTTTAAAGGAATGGAGTTTCATCGACATTGGCCCCTCGAATATCTGTCACAACGATTGCAGAAAGGTTTGATAGTCTACATTAAGAGCCATTAAATGCTAAGCTCGTTTCTGAATTTCTTTAATAAACCGTAGAGCGGGAGAAGGAGTTGTCGCATTTCAGGAGGCTTTTTCAATTGAGAGTGACAAATCCATACACGGCTGTGCGGGAGCTTGAGTTGAGTTTTCGAAACATTTCTCCATTCTTTTTACTGACAGGTGATTAGCTTTTACAAATTTGACCTTGAAAAGCAGAAGCAAGCGCGTAAGAGTCATAATCCGGATGCGCCGAAACAGTTACATCTCGCTTCCGAAAGCAATCCTGGTCCGCACCACAGTCATTACGTACCGCCCGAGCTCAAGGGAGGATCCCATATCTTGCAACAAAAATTACGCACTCGCTATCAAAAATACAGACATCTGGTTCATCCACCTCAGCACACATTCCCTCACTGCAACTACTCCATAGCGTTATGCCCTACATGTTCGCAAAACGGGGCTCACGACTCTACTTCAAGCAATACGGAAGACGTTTTTACGAGACTCGCAACACGACAAAAATGCAAGCACGTTGAAGAGGAAATAGAGAGCGCCACACCTCCGCGACAGAGTGCACACAACCACCCACCACCCCCGCAAACGTACTTTGCGCAACTGGCTCAGCCGAAGCCGCGCCCTCCACCTGAGCCAGCTCAAGCGCGACCTCTCCATCGCTGTGCCCCACCGTCCAAGGAGCGCCTGGAGAAGCTCAGCAAGCCTCGAGTTGTTTATCCCGTGTACGAGTACCCAGATTCCGGGATTCTCAAAGAAATGCCAAAGTGGCGACCAATGACCCACAATCTTGTGATGTCAACCACTCAAAAAGACAGGTTAAATCAAATCAGCTTACCACGTAACTGGCAGGAGATTCAAGAAATGCGAGCCATGTATGCTGAAGAGCAACCGGTACCTTCCGGCGTATCCGCCAATGAAGACATCAACGAGTTGAATCGAGTCAAGACTGAAGCGGACCCCAATCACCATTCTGGACTGACAGAGAACATTTCAAGAATCAACGCATCGGACGAAAAATCTGCAATTGAAGACGCCATTGAAGATGATCATTCCCTCCAAGAGCAAGAGCTTGCAAATAAGGCGGTTGTGGAGGCTTCAATTTCACTTCCTGAGGAAGAAATGGCACCGCCAGTGTCTGGTTTTCAAGCCATTGCAGTATCCTCCTCTGAAACATATGAGGACTCTTCTCTTCAAGTGGAAACGACGGAGCAAGCAATGATTGAAGCCAAAGCAATGAGTCCGCAAGCTCAAAGCCTCAGCAACATTGCGGACAAAATCACTCAGTCCCTGCATAGTCTCAGAAACTCCATTCGACGCGCAAGCACTGTCAAGAATTCAAGAGTAAATTTGGTTGCGTCATCCAAGACAGCATCAAACGTTGACATTCTCACAGATGTATCAAAACCAGTTTCTGAAGCTGAGTCTGCTCTGGTCGATTCTGACAAACTAAAAACCAAAGGAGATGAAGTTTCAGTCCATACAGCAAACAATAATGCGGCAGGAGACGAGGTGATGTTTGGGGTATTGAAGGCGGAGGAGACCGCAACAGGAGCTGAAATCCTCGAAAACGCTACCGACATTTCTCCTCTTGTACCAGAAGTATCAAGGACCGAGAATCAGGATTCAAGCGACGTCAAGGCCGTCGAGGTTGAAAGTCTCGACGAAGCCGCCTCAAAAGCGCAGGACATAGAAACAACAGCAGAAGAAATGTATACGACTGAACCAAGCGAGAACCGAGTTGCAGAAACCAAAATCGAGGCAGAAACACTTGAGGACACGGAAAAAGATGCGCCAGTGAACATTGAAGCCGTTAAGAATGTAGATGAAACCCTTAACTCAGATGCACCAATCGTTGAAACTCTTGAAGAAGAGGTCAGTTTAATAACCGCAGACGGACTTGCAAGCAGAACAGAGGCAAAATCAGAAACAGCGAAAGACAGAGATGAGGACGTCATGGAGCCTAGTCATCCAGAAGCAAGCCAGGGAGGACCATCAGGTGACGCAGATGAAGGGTTCGGACAAGTAGAAGCAGGAGCCGGGCCAACAGTAGACCCTGTTGAATTTGAGCCCCCTGCCGAACAGGCTCCTATCGAACCATCAGAGGCTGTTACAGAAGAAACATTACATCCCGAGATTCCTAAACTTCCAGAAAAAATTGTGACGGAAAGTGAACAGGTGAAAGCTAATATTTAATTTTTCAAATGTTTAATTTCTTTCTTGTTTAATATGGCTCAACACTTTCCAATAAATCATTCATACTGGAATTCAAAGGCAACGTCCCATCGACTGCCTGGAGCTCGCGCCCCAACGTACTTGATAAACCTCATAACAGTTGCCTCTCTCATCACCAGCATCAAACAGTTGCTTCGAGGACTCACACTCAACAGCGCCCCGCCATCCCCTTCCGCTCCCTCCCCTTCTTCAATGACAGTTCCATACGCATCGCGCTTCTGCGCGCGGTACTGCGCAGGGTCCTCGTTCCCCTCATCGGGCGCCATGTAACAGTCAAAGCCCCCCACCTCTTCCCCCTCCCACACACGTGCCTCCGCGGGAGTGCGCTCGCAGACGAAACAAAGAGTTGCATCGAGCACGCCCTGCTCGTCGTCCGAGTCACCGCTGGTAGTCGCGAGTGTGTAATCCATGCCGGGGCGGAAGCGGCGCACGCGGCTGCGGCTGCGAGTGGGTTTGAGGCTTGTGAGGAGATAGAGAAGGCGCAAGAATGGTTTAGATTGGAAGAGGGTGTGTTGAAGGGAGGCGAGATCGGCGGTGGGGTCCTGCCTGTCCTTTGGTGGCGTAGATGGAGCGGGAGTTGCTGGATTGAGGGAAAGGAACCGGTGCTTGTGGCTGGGGCCTGTTGCAGTCCATACGTTGCTGACACCGGCGTTGTAGTTGGCAATCGGAGCAGGTTGCTTGGCGGTACGAGGCTTGGCAAGGAGTAAGCCATCTTTTACGTCTTGGTGCTGAGTGGAAGTTGAAAGGGCTGCAGCAAGAGAGGGGTCCAGGAAGGAAGCAAGCTGTATGCTGCTTTCCTCGCAGAATCGAGCGTTGGCTTGTTGAATGACTTTTGGGTTCAAGTAAGAAGGATTGATGAAGGGCTTGAGAAAAGCGATTTCGGACTCCGTGAGAGGAACATCGTCTTCTTCTTCCTCCTCATCATCTTCGCCTGCTTGCTCTTCCTTGATAGGTGTTTCTGTTTCCTCTTCGTGATCGAAGTCCGGGCCCTTGATTGAAAACTTTGGCAAGTCTGCGAAAGGGAATTTTCCATCATCAGTGAAAAGTTGCTCCATGGAGGGTTTTGCACTTTCAGCTCTTTGTGCAAGGCGATTCCTCTCGTGCTCGTGAAACTCTTCATCGTCCATATCTTCGGGCTGCATTACATGAAACCAGCCTGAAATCGAAGGTCGATCGCGATCCACGGCAACAACCTCTGCAACAGAATGGAAAGAATGCCCTGAGGAGGGGGCAGATTTTAGAAATGGCAGAAGAAGGAAACCTATAGGCCTTGCTCACCCGGCTGCACAGCAAACATGGCCATTTGGTTCCACATGGGCGGAATCACAACAGAGGGGTGGACGGCGGGAGTGCCTTTGCTAATGACTGGAAATAGTTCCAGGCCACCCCCATCTTCCTCACGCCATGTTTGCTCGGGATCAGTCAAGTAGATTATGTATGAGATGGAACGCGTTCCGATTACGTCATCATGGCAAAGCAGATGGCACCCGTTCTTATAAATGTTGTGTGAAAGGTCGGCCTTTGAAGGACTCAGCTTTCCAACACCGCAAATCTTTGCAATGAAGGTGCGAAACTCTTCCGAATAGAGGGCATTTCTGAGCTCCAACAGTGATGAGAGCTGCGTAAGCTCGTGCGCTGGTAGACCATCCAGATTGGCCAGATCGCCTGTCTGAAAGACCCTGTTTTAATCATGAGCTCAAGATGAGTCTCGGGGTCACATCGTGAACAGTACCTATAAATGTCTGTTTCCTTCCTCGTTGCGTGGATGGCGAGCAGCTCGGAGCGCACCTTCCTAAGCAGGCTTTCGTCCACGAGCTTCGGGATCACGACGTGCTTGTACGGACCGCTTGCATCGTACTCGGAGGTCTGACAAGTTCCCCATTATTATTCTACCATCCGGCGCCAGTCCAGCCACACCTGCTGTGACACCCACCATTGCCTCGCAGCTTTCCGTCGTCAGCAGTCCACGCCGGAACACGGCGTCAGGATTCGCTTTACCGCGCAGCTTCTTGACCGTGCGCTGCCTCTTTTCCTGCGGCTCCAGGCCCTTCGTTGTTGGGGACATATGGCGCTAGATCAAGCAAAGAAAAAAACACCCATCTTCGATGCAACAGTGACTCAATTCCATTCATCCGGGAGCTACAACTTTCCGTCATTCAACCATGTTCATGCGATGTGAGATTTAAGACTCAATATCATCGACATTCTTGCACACCCAGGGAGACACGTCAGCAATTTTAACCTACATCATCATCTGCGTAAAAACCTTATGAGTTCCCTCAAAATTCCTTTCACCTTCGATCTGATCCGTCTTCGCCTCGCCCACAATTTGCTCTTAATGTCTATAGGAGGTAAGCGGTTACAGTGAGTGTTGATGGTGCAAAGTGCTCGAGCTCCTTTCACGCGGTATTGTTTTGCGTATGACCAGACACGAACACATGAAACAGCATTGTGCGAGGTGCCAAAGATTCCCTGCGTTTCGGACTTAAATTGGGGAAGTAAATATCGATTCCAGACAATAGAAGGAGGATTACAGGCGTTTTTTCGCTTTCACGGAGGTGGGCACGATCGGGTTTCTTACGTGAAAGCCGAAGAATTGTCAAGTCAAACATGCTCTTCTGCTGTCCAAACCGAGAATGGCGAGAAACCGCCGCGCGGAAAACCGCAAGCTCCGCCATCGACAAGGCATTGCAGATGGAAAAACGCGCCTCACAGCAGGAGATCAAAATCCTCCTCCTAGGTTGTGTTTCTTTGGCTCATTGATCCCTGCTTACCGATGGGATCTACACCAACAGGCGCCTCCCAAACAGGGAAAAGTACCATTCTCAAACAGTTTAAGATCTTGTATGGAACAGGATTTTCTGATGTGGAGAAGGCCATGTTTGCAGAGGCAGCACGCAGCAATATTCTCATAAGCGCGAAGACCCTCGTAGACGCAATGCAGGCCCTTTGCATTCCGTATGGATTTGACGTCAACTCGTTCCAAAGCGCGGACTCTATAAATCAAAGACGCAGCATGCCAGCTCTTGAAGCTGCCCAGTCATGCGAAAGCTTGAAAACACCTTCTATCACTTCCTTGGCCTCTAATCTTCGCTATAGTAATGAAGGATCGAGAAACACAATCACGCTTGAAAAGTATGGGAAGCAAGTTTCCTTCAGCCCAAGGGTCAGCAAGTTCAAACTCGCCAGCTCCAGATCTACATTGAATGCACCTCGAACTTGTGTCCCAAAAGATCCAGTTGCGATTCATGCTGCAAATCTCTTTGACGAAATTGAAGCGAGGAAAGGGCCACGTGGAGAGGTGTTCAAAGCAGCTCAACTCATTAAAGATGCTGCATATGCTTCCACGTTCACGCAAGAATTGGTCAAGGCCATTAAACTCTTTTGGACTGACTCCGGCGTTCAGTATTGCTACTCTCGTGCAAGAGAATATCAACTTTATGAGAATACAGCATATTTTTTTGATGAAATCGACCGTGTATGTTCTGCAGGATATCAACCCACAAACAGAGACATTTTGAACACCCGCATTTGTACAACAGGTGCCAGCGAGACCAAATTTGCGATTGAAGGAAGCATATTTCGGATTGTAGACTGTGGGGGTCAACGCGGAGAGCGGAAAAAATGGGCCCCTTTTTTCGCGGACGTGACGGCAATTCTCTTTCTTGTTGACTTGAGCGCATATGATTGCGTTTGCTATGAGGATGGAACCACAAACAGAAGTAAGGGATTCGCTTGCTCCCTGGATTCCTTTAAAATGCCATCATCTTGTAGTGGCTGAATCGCTGTCCCTGTTTGCATCCATTTGCAACCACACGCTATTCAAATCCACTGCAATAATTCTCTTTCTGAACAAGATGGATCTCTTTAAAGCGAAGATTGCTTCAATCCCACTTTCGCTCTTTTTCAGCGATTATTCTGGCAAAAATGCGTATGAGCCTGCGGCAACGTATTTTATTTCCCGATTCCTTAATGTAAGCTCCTTGAAATATCTAAATATCTGGTTCGCGCCAAAAATGTTGCCTGGAATGCAGATGAACAAACTTGTGGATCGACCCGTCACCATTCACCAGACATGGGCCACAGATACTCGAAGAACCCAAAAAGTACTCGAATCTGTTCGCAAAGTTTTATTGAATTCAAATTTGAGAAGTTTGGGGCTTGCCGTATGAAGAAATATAATACCCACCACATTCCCCTCCCTACAAAGACACTGCGGCTCTTTATGCCTGCCAGAAGAAAAGTGCGGCGAAGGAATGTAAACCTGGTGAATACGTCCTGCATCAAAGACTCCAAAAAGGCCTCCCCCCCTTTCACCTCGTGAGAGAACTAATTATAGTCATATCAAAGTTGTTAAGAAAGATCCGGATGTACAATTTTGTCATAGCCGAGCCAGGGAGTTCTAACAATTATTAAATGGATAAAGATCTCCATTTCACTTTCTTCGCCACTACAAACATGAAGAACTGTCAAACCACACCAACCAAAAAAAGCAGAGAATGCGAAAAAACTGGATTTAGTTGTATGTACACAATGGTTACTTCAACTTGGCTCTCTTCACCACTTTCCGTTCGTCCCCTGGCGTCTCACTCCCCGCCCGTGAATGCGATCGTGATACTGCATGCGAAGAAGCCTTCGAAAACTCTCCCGCGTTCAGAAACAGGTATCGCGGCTCACTCGCGGTCACGAGGAGGTACGACGGAGACTGCGCGTGTACGGAAGTCGCGAGGACCATGTTGGTGAAGCCCGGCATGGGGCTGAGAATGACTTGATGCGGCGGACGCGGTTGCAAGAGGGATGGGCTTGGAGTCACGCTTGCGATGCTGTTTGCAACGAGCCCGTACGTCTTGGGTGCGGCGATGATGAAATCATCCAAGGTGGGTGGAGCAGGGGTTGTGACGCTTTGCAAGTAGGTCATCGGCGGCAGTGACGCGGCTGATCGGAAAGTTGAAGATGTAGCAATTGCACAGCTGGGGCTGGGAAATTTGACACAAAAATCAGCACTGGTATGGTTGCTATTGGATATGACATCGTTCTCGTCGCGGGAGGAGTTGGGAGTGCTGCAGGAATCGACGATGCTACTTGGGGAAACACCAAGCGCGACATGTCCAAACTCGCTTTTAGAAAACAATTGAATTTCTGGCTCCGCCTTTTTGTGAGGCACAGGACTCGTGGGCGTTAACGATGCATGCTTGACATTATGCGGCATATATGAGGTGGTGTTTGTGGTGTTGATGCGCAGCGAGGCATTGACAGTTTGTTTCTCGGTTGCTGGTGACTTTGACTGCCTCTCCTCCAAACTTGCAAGCGATGCATTCCACTCCCTAGCCAGAGCTTGTACACCGCG
>MU615196.1:0-13794 GCA_025201725.1 Chytriomyces sp. MP71 | reverse complement strand
GGATACCATTCGGTTGATTTCGATGATTGCCTCGCCGACTGCTGTTGCCTGGAAGCCGGTGGTGTACATTGCCCGGATGATCTCCCGGTGGTCGATGCCGCGGTTGAAGTCGTAACCGGTCACTGGGACAGCCGAGGCGGGCATCGCCTCTGCGCGCGGAAGTCGGTGTGAAAGGCGGCGTGAGAGTGTGTGACAGTCGGTGTGAGCGGGGCGCACCTACCGCTCGGCTTGAGGACGGCCTCGACGACGGTTGCAAGTGGGGCGGTGGACGCCATAAAAAAGAAAGAAAGAAAGCAATGCGGTCGCTCGTGAGCGCTTTGCTCGCCGTCGTCCGCTCGCGGGCGGCGGCAGACGACGGCGACAACGGAGACAACGACGACAACGACCCGCGTCCGCTGCTTGCCGTGGACGCAGACTCGCGCACCGTGCACCTCGTCCGCACCACCGCGCGCGACGGCGCCATCGCTGCCTCCGTCGTCGCCTCGCCGTCGCCCCCGCGCGACCCCGTCCCTGTCTTCGGCGATGCACCAGACTCGCGGCCCGTCGCGGCGCACTTTGCCGTCGAGTCCGCCTCGCTCGTCGTTGCCCTCTCCCACGGCGAGATTGTCGCGCTCGACATCAACGCGCAGATACAAAAGCAGGAGGTCGTTGGTTCAATCGATGACGGAATACGCGAAATGAAGTGGGCGCCCGACGGCGAGGTCGGCGTGTTTGTCAGCGGAGCCGGGACACTCCTGGTCATGACTCAGAACTGGGACCTCGTCGGCGAAGCCTCCCTCTTTGACAGGCACGCGCATTCGCACGGTATTCCTCATTTCCTTCTACTCCGCATGCATCCCAACAAGCCACAATGTACAGAGCAATTCGTCTCGGTCGGTTGGGGAAAGAAAGAAACACAGTTCCATGGCAGCGCAGGAAAACTAGCCGCCCTCGAAAAGCAGACGGACGCCTCCAATTCACTCACACCCTACGACGATTTCGCTCCCCGTATCTCATGGCGTGCAGATGCATCCCTTTTCGCAGTCTCCTTTGTCGACCCCGTCACTGCCCGCCGCGTCATTCACACCTACACCCGAGAGTGCGCACACCACAGCACCAGCGAGCCCGTACCTTTCCTGCACCATCCCTTGAGCTGGCGTCCGCAGGGAAACCTCATGGCCACCGTGCAGACCCTACCCTCGCGTCAGCTGCAAGTCTCGTTTTTCGAAACAAATGGACTCAGGCATGGCGAATTTGCCTTGCGCGAACATGCAGACAATGCGCATGTGCGCGAGCTTGCCTGGAACGCGGATGGGAGTGTCTTGGCCGTACTCTTGCATCGGCATTCGTCATCCTTGAAGGAGGAGGAAGTGGTCGTGCAATTGTGGACCATGGGAAACTATTACTGGTATTTGAAGAGGGAGGTGCGCGCAGCTATGGATGGGGATTTCGTAGACACTCTCTTGTGGGATCCAGAGGATGCCATGAAGCTGCATATTGCTTGTGGACGTAAGTATGCGGACTGGAATACAGGCGAGCCGAACCGAGCCTGAAGCGAGGGCGAAAAAATATTACTGCGGCTTTTGCGAGCTAGCATGATTTTGCGCTGATTGAGGAGCGTCAAGCGAAGCGAATACTCGCCTCTAAAATCGAGTTGGATTGATGAGCATGGATCGCGCGGACGAGCCTTTCGCTCTCCATTGAAGTAACATCATCCATCTCAGGCGGCAAAACGCTCGAAACCCACACATTCGCGTCCCTCGTTCAAACCAGTACCAGCGGCTCCCCCTCCACCTCGCAACCCGTCATCGTGACGGATGGCACACACCTCCTCGTGACTCCCTTCCGCACGAGCAACATGCCACCGCCCATGGCCGAGTTCAAGCTGGGCCCCTTCTCAGCCTGCGTGGAGAGCGTTGCGGTGGGCGAAGCTGACCGCGTTGCCGTTCTATTGTCGGATGGAACCATGGTGGTGACGGAGGCGAAGGAAGGGGCTACCCTGCGTACGATTCGGTAAACGCACGCCACTTGTCTGCATGCAAGCCTTCTGACCCACGTTGTAAAAAAAAAGGCACACTCGCCCCGTCGGCAGCGTGTACCGCCAAATCACTTTTGCAGGCCCCGCCACGCTCATGGCCCTCGAGACGAGCGTTGACGAAACGCGTGCGGATGCCGTCGTCTACTTTGACCTCGACCTCTCCGCGACCGAAGGCAAGGTGAACGTGCTCGCTGCGGGCCGCGTGGCAGATCTGCCCGACGCGGCGCGCGGCCTGTTGCGTTTGCATGCCGACTTGCGTAGCGGCGTCGTGCTACTGGAAAGCTCGGGCGGCGTTGTCTCGCGTTTGGAAGAACTAGAGACTGGGGTGTGGGTGGCGGATGAGGTTGTGACGCTTCCAGCAACGTGTCCGTGGATTGCGCCTGTGATGGTTGAGGACGGTGAGGTTTCTGTGTTAGGGTTGAGTGACCGGAACCGACTTTATGTTGGGGAGCGGCTTGTGAGTTCGGAGGTGACATCTTTCTGCGTGCATGATGATCATGTTATTTTGACCACCCTGTCGCATACGGCGCGGTTTATGCCGTTGGCGGTAGAGAATGAAGGTGGGTTTTAGCACCATGCTTTCGCTGTTGGAGCTCCTAATCATGAGTGCGCCTCGTCACAGATGCATTGATTATTCCTGCAACGGGGACTATGTTGCACGATGAAACCCTGAGACGTGTTGAAAGAGGTTCTCGGATTGTGGCAGCTGTTCCGGGGGACATGAAGTTGATTCTACAGGTCGGCAATCGGTGCCTTGTCATTTGAGCGGCTCCTCAACCACATTTTCACACCAGATGCCCCGTGGAAACTTGGAAACCATCTACCCACGCGCTTTGGTCTTGTCCAGTATCCGATCGGCTTTGGATCGGCTTGACTACAAGACGGCGTTTGCCCTCTGCCGCAAGCACCGCATCAACATGAACCTGCTTGTGGACCACGATCCCAGGAAATTCATGGTCAACGTGGGCTTGTTTGTAACGGCCGTTCAGGATGCAGACTATTTGAATGTCTTTGTGTCAAGTCTCAGGTTTGATTGCATTGATTCGTCCGTACATTTTTTTTCCCGACTTACTCCCCTCAAAAAGCGAAACAGATGTCACCAAGACCATGTATGTACCTGTACCTGCACCGCCAGCCACTCCTGCATACTTTGCGGCGGGAACGAAAGTGTCCACCATTTGCACGGCTGTGCGTGAGGCACTTGCGCCACTGGACAAAGTGACGTACATCACGACCGTCCTCACCACTTTCGCCAAGCCCACACCGCAAGAACTTGAGAGTGCCATGAGCACTGTGAAGAGTATGAAAGCCATCAGTCTCGAGGAGACGGAGAACGCGCTCAAGTACCTCATCTTCCTCGCGGACAGCGACCGGCTCTACGACGTGGCATTGGGCATGTACGACTTTCAATTGGTCGTGATGGTTGCGCAGTTTTCTCAGAAGGTTTGTTTCTTGATTGTTAGTGCCCAACAGCACCTGAGTGTGAAAAACAGGATCCGAGAGAATACTTGCCCTTCTTGACCGCGCTTAAGCTCCTGACAAAGAACCGCCAATACTACCGCATCGACGACCACCTTGGCCGATACGCGGGTGCCATGGGCCATCTCTGCGCTCTCATTGCGGAGCTCGATGCATCCGGCCAGACGGAGGAAAGCACCAAGGTGTTCCGAGAGGAATTCATTCCATATATTTTGAAGCATGAGCTGTTCAAGCTTGCCCTGGAAAAGTATGAGGACCACCCTGACCGCCTGCGGGGCGTCTTGGAGGCGCATGGCAGCTTCCTGTTTTCCAAGGCTAAGTTTGCTGAATCTGGGTTGAGTTGAGTGTTGTTTTGTTATTGCTTGCATGTTAATTCGTTTGCGGAATCGCTTGGAGTGCTCACATGAGCGAATGCAGTGTTATATATGGCGGGTGAGAAAGCTCGCGCCTTGCTTTCGTACCGCAGTGACTACGCGCTATGGAAGCAGGCCTTGAGTGTGGCGCAGGAGATGGGTTTGTCAAAACCAGAGGTGTTGGAGCTCGCTAACGAGTTGACGGGTGAGTTGGCCTTTCATTTGATTCTTGGTTCTCAAATCTCCTAACAATTGATGGTAGAAATGTTGATGGAGCGGCATGAGTACCGGGATGCGTCTACAGTATATCTCGAGTATATGGGTAATGTCTTGGGTGGCGTGCGGGCTCTGCTTAAGGGATCATTTTGGGAGGAGGCTGTTCGAGTGGTAAATTTAATCTGTTCAACCTATGCGGGTTATGTGCTGAACATTGATTTTATGATGAAGGCCCAAAACCATGGACGTGGCGACTTGGTCTCGTCCGACATTAAGAGCGCCGTGCATGCGGAATACGAAACTGCATTGGAAGACCTGACTGACCTCGTCACGACCTTTCACAAGCAACGGTTGCGTCTGGACATTGTGCGAAAGGAGCATCTTGAACGGCAGGCCAAGATTGATTCCGGAGAATATGACCCTCTTTTGGACTCTATTGATATGATGTCCGATACCACCTCCATGGCGTCATCAAAAAAGACGGCACGCACTGGAAAGACGTCCCTCTCCTCTGGGGTTACTGCCAAGTCGCGGCGGCGCCAGGACCGAAAACGGGCTGCTGGAAAGGAAGGCACATTTTATGAAGAGGAGTTTTTGGTGAATTCGCTGTACAAGGCTGTGGAGAAGAGTAATGCATTGCGGGGTTGGTTTTTGTTCGCATTATTTCACTTGATGTTGGGACACCTAGGCTTACACCCACGCACAGGATCCATTTATCGTTTGGTGACAGCCCTTATGACACACGGATTCATCAAGGAGGCGCGGACGCTTCAGAGTACGTATACGTCCATGCTTCCGGTTTTGGAGAAGGGATGTGTGGGTGTATTTGAGCCGGAAAATATTGCCACCAAGGGTTCGGGCGGCAAGACTGTGGAGGAGGAAAAGGTTGCCTATATGGTCTCTGTGGGTGCCATGCCGTCGTCTGCAGTACCAGCTGGAGCGGCGCCTACCCTGACGGCCAATGACGCCGAGGTTGTCCGTAAGCGAGATCCCACGTACCCTGCTGCTCCACCTGCGTTTAGTTCTGACACATATGGCTTGGATGTGTTATAGTTCATGGAAATAAACCTAATTATTCGCGTCATGTTAGTTGTAGTCTTGGCGAGGGGTGACAATTCATCGTGATTGCGTTATTGGGGTGAAAAAAACAGCGCCTGTCAAAACATACGCACCAAAAGAAAACACCTTTATTACGTGATGGGAAAGAAGAAGCGCGTCAAAGTGGCTGAGCTGCCCAAGGAACTGCGCGCCAAGCTCACCCTCTCCAAACTGAATGCCAAAGCGAATGAGGCCGCTGCCCCAATTTCCTTTCAGGATCCCGTCGCGTCAGATCAATGGACTCCGTCATCAATGTTCCAAATGAATTCGCATTCTCTGTTTCAAACGCCCGTGTATTCTCCCTTGCCTAACAATATGGACTCACCGCCATATGGTGTTGCGGCGGCCGTTGAGCCGCTGAGTCCGCTGGCCAACCATCCCCAGGTATTCATTTGTATTGTGTCGATATAAGAAAAGCTAACGTCTGGCCCTCCGAAGTTTATGTCCGACAAGATTGTTCCACCAGACCCGACCAAGCTCCATGAGTCTGGTGGCCTCTGGCAGTACCTGCCCTTTTTCAAAAAACCAGAGCCACAAAAGAAGGAATGGAAGAAGGCCAAGTTGGAGATTCTTTGTCTTGGTTTCGGCCGGACGGGCACGTATTCCCTCAAACACGCGTTGGATAAGCTGGGATACCCATGCTACCACAGTTTTTTGATGAAGGATGACAAGCGACACAAGATGGATGGCAAGTTTTGGGCCAACGCGAAACAACTCCAAATGATGAGACGTGTGTGATTTCGCGTTTGTGTTTTGTCGAGAAACTTAACTGGTTCGGATTCAGAGCCGATCAATTTCGACAAGGTATATGGAGAGCTGGGATACAAGGCTACTGCAGATTGGCCTTCTATTTCCTTTTGGCGCGAGCTGATTGCGACGTACCCTGACGCGAAAGGTGACCTCACAGGAGCGCGAGTTCGTTCAACTGACCAAAACTCGGCAGTGATCCTGACGACTCGTGATTACGATTCTTGGTACAACTCTTTGATGGCCACAATCGCTACAATGCCAAAACTGCCAAGGTGGCTTGCGAGATTCGGATTTAAATCCCCCGCTATGCTTCATGATCAATTTGCCTTCGACAAAGAATTTGCCATCAATTACATGAAGGCGCATTACCACGATGTGAAACTCTGTTGTCGGCCCGGGCAAGTACTGGAGTTCTCTGTCAAAGATGGCTGGGAGCCACTTTGCAAGTTCCTCAACAAGCCGGTGCCAGGGGAGCCATTCCCGAAGTTGAACGATGCTGCCAGCTACCAGAAGCGGCTGAAGCACAAACATTTTATGAACTATGCGGTAAAGATCTCACCTCCTTTCATTCCTTCAACAACTCATCCTCATTTTCCAGATAAACACCTGTGCGATACTGTGTATCTTGGCCTTCTTCTACGACCTTGCAAACAGCGTCGAGAGCATTTATTCTTGGATTCAATACCTTTCGCCGAAGGGTAATGGAAAGTCGACTGTGGATGAGCTGTAGATTTGAAGATGTCAAATAAAACATTTTGTTGCCTGTAAACCCTTGCACGATGGCGTCACAGACCGCCTCTCAGCTTCTTGCTCAGTTCCCCAACCCGCCATCATCCCATCCGCAGACTATCAACTTCTATTCGATTCCCACTTCTTTGATTCTTCCACGAGGCGTCCTGCCCGCAGCTCCTCTGAAGATGCTCGCACTCCCAGAAGCCAACACTGGCATCGGCATCAACAAGACACCGGCTGTCAGAGCAAAGGCGCCGATACTTCCAATGCCCGGAGCTGGACCCCCTCTGAATACTCAAGCTTCGTCGGGTTGGACACAGAACCAATCTCCCGCGAGCGCGAACATGAGCAACGATATCCAAGGACTATTCAAAAGGTGGCGTACCTAGAAAACTTAAATGATTGAATCTGATCGCATCGGGTGCATATCTTTTCGATTATGATCAGAGCGCTGGAGGGTCCAATTCCAAACAACGACAAGCTGAGCCTTTATCGTGGACTCGCCGATATGACCACGTCGGACCTGAAAAACCTGCACAGTCTGTGCCATCAGCAAGGTGTGTGCATGCCGTTGGTTCAGTGATGCCCCTCATGACGGTTTTGCTTCAGTTGTCCAAAGTATGTCACCAGGCTCTCAAGTGAACCAAGTGGAGGTATCTACTCAATTCAGTACGCTCAAATGATCCGTACATATGAAGCAATGAAACTTCTAGATCGATAATCACGTTATGGACTTTCGCGCCGCGCTCCCAATCGCCCTGAATACTGTCGTGACGGACACGTTCAGAATCAATCCCAAAGGTACTGGCGCAATTTTGATGTTTCTACCCTTCTGACTTCAGATAAGGTTCCCAAACGCAGTTTCGAGTCGTGTCGGAGCCATCTGACGACAGTTTCGCCATTGAATTTGTGCCGAATGGCGGCACTTTGACGGTTGGATTGTTGGGAATGTCATGCAATGTCCTGATTTGAGGGTCTAAATAGGGTGCCCAATCTGTTCAAGTAAAATTGACCATCAAGAAACCCGTCCCCGTGAAAATCGTAGTATCGGTCGAAGTAGCTCGTAAGTGAGGGTGAATGCTTGGTCATTAGAACTGGAGCCACTCATAATGTCATGAAAAGGAGGTCTGCGGCATTTTATTGTGGTTCGTCCACTCTCCTCACGGGATGTAACCAATCAGGCACAAGCTACCCCAAACCCAGCATTGGGGCGTTTGCGACAGCCATCGCAAGGAAGTGTGTCCCAAAATCAACATCTCGCGAGCCCACAAGGCCTAGAGGTTGGTCCCCAACGAGGAAACGGTGGCAACGTGCCAGTTCTTATCCATCAAAAATTGCCGCCTCAAGCTGGTGCTGCTCCACAGCCTCCTGTTCGCCAGCCGCGGCAAGCCCAAAGTCAACCAATTCTGCAACAACAAAGGCAAAATAGCAATCCTGGAAACATTCCGCAAGGCGGCGTTGGCAGTCAAATACGACAACCAGGCGTGGGCGGTGGAGCTGGAAGTGGGTTAAACCCGCTGCAACGAATCTTCACCGAGACGCAGCCCGACGCCATCTTCCCACATATCCCACCTCACCCACACACGCCCAAGACCCTTGCACTGTTACGCGCCCTTGTCATGAGCACGCGCGAGGGTCTCGCCTGCCCTGACATTTTCCGAGACCGCGGGAACGAGGCTGAAATCAAGGGCATCCGCGAAAAGCTTGCCAAGCCGGGTGTCGCGGGGAGTATTCGTACGCGCGATGCCTTGGCTATCGGCACGTGCATCAAGATGTACTTGCGGGATTTACCCGTCTTGCTTTGCAGTGAGATTCCGGTGCAGGCGGTTATGGAGGCCAAGTCGCCTGCGATAGCGTATGCGGCAGTGATGCACATGCATCCACAGAATCGGGACTTGTTGGAGTGGGTTCTGGATTTGATTGTGGCCACGTGTAAGTTGGAGGCTGCGAATGGGATGGGGCTTCGTGCCCTTTGCACTGTGTTTGCCCCGAATTTGTACGGGCCGCCGACCCCTGCTCCTGGTGCAGAGCCCAATCAGCAGGAGATGGTAAAGTTTATGAGCGCGTCGATTCAGATGGTCACGTTTCTGGGTCTGTTGGCGGCAAAAAGGATGTCAGACCTCGGGGTATAAAAACCCGAAGTGCTTTCTTTCAGTCAACCTTGTTTATATATATTGTCAACTCTTAAAAAAACAACTCGACACAATGACAAAAATTGGACTGAAAGAGGAAAGCCCGCTGATGTGAAGGAAACTTCTTCAAAAGATGGGAATTTAGACTTTCTGGGACTTCAATCCATCCTTCCAGAAGGTGAAGTAAGGGGTGGTTCCGTCCTCACGGTAGTTGAGGAGAAGGACCATGCCCTCAGGGTTCATTCCCTCAGAGACGTAGAACTCGAAGTCCTGAAATTTGAATTTTAAGCCAACAGTCAGAAAAACACAGCAAGGAAAGAACATACACCAAAGTTGTCGAGAATCTTCTTGACTGCAACCTTGGCCTTGGCCTCGAACTGCTCCAAGCGGGGGGAGTTGGTGGCAGTGAGGTGCTCCTTAAGGGCCTTCATGTAACCCTTGATGTAGGTCATGTAACCCTTCTTGTCGAATCCAGAGGACTGGAGACGGAAAGAGTAGACCACGTTGTTGACGATCTGCTCGCCCTCCTCGACACCGTCGTCTCCGTCGCCGCCCTCAGCGGAGGCGTTGGCACCAATGTCGACGTCTCCCTCTCTGATCTTGATCATCTGTATTGAGGCATGCATGCTTAGATTCGCTTTTTCTCGCGAAGGGCGGAGAAGTTCAAATTGGGTCGACCATCCAGTTAAAACCCCTTTGTCAACCGTCAGCAGCACGTAGGTATTCCCCATCATCGTTCAGACAAATATGCGCGCGTACGGGCAGCGGAGGACGAGACACTCACGGAGCAGTCGACTTCGTAGAGGAAGTCGTCGACGTCGATGAGCTTGTAAGCGTCAGAGAGAACCTCGTCGCCTGGTTGCAGAGAGCGTCAGAACTCACGCGCGTCTGTGGTGGGAACCTGGCACGCACCAGAGATAACGTCAGTAAAGAGAAGCATTGTTGGCTGGTGGTGGACTGAGAAGAAAAAAGACAAAAGGCCGATTTATGGCAGGAACCCTTTATTCATCAGGACTCCATCGTTGTCCAGGGTTGCGCTGCTCTCGTCTGCAGCTGCTTCCAGATGCAATGGCAGAGTGCAGTCTGCGCCTTTTTTGTGGCAGCTGACAAACTTGGGACCAAGTCTGACAACAAACACGTTCACAATGCGAGCAGAGGACACGGCACAGCTGCCCTGTCCTCCAAAGCAACAGGTTCAGCATAGTCCTACCATGCACAATACGCCTTTAACGGCGCCATTTCGTCGTTCTCACTTTACTGTGCCGCAACTCCTACAAAATCTGAAGTCGAGGGAAGGAACGCTTCAGCCAACTGTTGAGGCTTCAGGGTCACCTACACACCCATCCCGACAAATGCTGCCTACCGCTCATCCAGAAGAGAGCTACGCGTTTCGAAATGGAGGTGTATTTCAGAACCAGACGAATGCGAGCAATCAACCATCCGCAGGGTACAATCCAAGCGACAACTATTCACGTAGACCCGGAAACTGGTTTCCCAGTCAACGAACTGCAAGCCCGCAACCTCATTATCATTCTACCTCTAACATCGTCCCTGACATGAATGCGAATCTCACGTCTGGGTTTTACTTCAAACGCCGATCAGAAAGATTGGACTGGCGATTACTAGCTTCAATCAATGTTGACCGCATTCAACGGGAGGTCAGCGAAGTTACTGTTGCCCATAAAATGTATTGAGCGGCATTCTGCAAACAGGTTGATATCCTGGCGTTGCAAGAAATGATGGAAAACGTGACCTTCTGTGATTTGGATTCTGAGGGTTAGTTCGAGGCCTCAGCCACTCGCCTCACATTAAATCCCATTTGAATGAATCCCAGATATTCGATACGTGGATCCAAACTTTGTGAAGCTGTTCAAAATCGCGCAACTGATCATCGAATATTTGATACACACACAAGACTTTCTGACGGCGAATCAAAGCTCGCTCGCCAACGACTTACAAGACACGCTTGACAAATTAAATCTTTTGACGTCCACTTTTGAGAAACAGGTACATAGCCGAAACTCTTTGCATGTATTGACTGTTTGAATCGCAGGATGCGGAACTGACAGGAATGAAAAAAGAGAACCGCTCCCTCAAGAAGACACTATACGCATATCAATTAATGGCACGCGTTCCTGGGAACAATATTGTCGCCGATGGCGGCGGCAGTGATGTAGCATCGTATCATGTGGGCCAGCCTTCCTTCTATTTCATTTTTGATACGTCACATTTAGAGGTGTACCCATTGCACCAAAGTCTTCAAGAATAAGTCTTTCTTGGATAACCACATGGTACGCCGACACCCGGAAGCTATGTCGCAGAGGTATCCAAACCCACAGCAATGGGGAAGCAAACCTGTCCAAGAACCTTACGGTCCTCCTCCTTGGTGGCCGAACCATTCCCATTTTTTTGCGGCACATGTTCCACCTAATGCAATAAGTACGACAAGGGAGGCGCCCATTGAATTCCAAGAACCACCTACTCCGCCGCCTTGGTGGCCAGCAGGCGTACCACCGTTACAATCAAATCAGCCACAAACCACTGAAACCTTCAATGCGACAGTGCGAGGGCTCGTCACTAAGATGAAGGAAACAGAAGAATCCCTCCGTCGAGATATGGAGGACCGATTGGAACGAGAGCTGAGCCATCGACAGGTGATTTTCGTTATCAAAACAGAGATGAAGCGCTAATTATCATTTTTAACAGAAAGCATTGGGTAGAGATTATGAGCAAGAAAGGCTTAAGCACGAGCAAGAAATTCAAGAACTTAAGGCCACTATTCATCAACAGTTGGGCGACGAACGTGCAGCTTTTGAAGAAGAAAAAGCGAACTTGAAGGAGCTGATTGTGAGTAATTGCCGCATAGGTTTGTCTAAATCAAAAGCAACTAGAGAAAGGCCGAAGACTCGAAAACACGGTCTCGACTAGGTGCTTTGGAAGATGATGACGAATCACCAGCAAAAATCGATTCCAAAGAATTGGATGCCAAGAAGGAAGCTTCAATCATGGCTTCGATTTCCGCCAAATTTGAAGAACAGGCCTTGAAAATCAAGGAAACTATGTTTGCTGATACGGTATATCTGATTTGGTGTCAAATTTGATTATTGCTCAGTTCACCTTTAGGACCGTGACCGTAAGGATTTGGAATCGAAGCTAAAAAAGGCAAACGATCAAATAATGGCACTACGAGAGGCGCTTTCGCAGGAACACAAGCTTAATGAGGCCAGAGACAAGGAAATCAAAGACATTTTGTCTGGAAGGTCAACCTCTCCGATTTCGCTACCCGTGGCCAAAAAGATTTCGCCAGTTGTTAGCTTGAGTACAATCCCCATGAAAGAAGATCCCTCCGTCGCATCAGTTGGATCAGCCGCGGTTGGATTAGTAAAGCAGCTCTTGGTTGATGGAAACCCGAAGGAAAATATGTTTGAAGAAGCAGGGAAGTTTGCAATGCAGTTTGCCATAAACGGTGGTCAAGAAACCTCGACAAGTGGAGGCATTGTCAGCGCACTAATGAGCAATGTTGTTTCAAGTCATTTGGCAATGGGTTCATCAACAGGCGGCGCCATCAACGCACTTATGAGCAACGTTGTTCCAATGCTCGTGCAATCCAAGAAGACGGTTGAGAGCAGTGATGATGAAAAGCCATTGTCTGCATTAGTATCGGCTCGGACGACAGTTGTAAAGGCAAAATCGATTGACAATGATTCCAGTGATGAGAAGCCACTTTCTGAATTGACAAACAAACTTCAACTAGTAAGTCATGAAAGTGATACCACGTGATATTGACGTCATGTCTAGCTTCCAGAAGAAGGAAGTTTTGGAGATTCGTCAGATGACGCCCCATTATCTGTGTTGAAGACGAAGTCGCCACAAAAGGAACTCCCTGTACCAAAGGTTTTGATATTTGAAGCAATGAGTCAAAGATTTTCTCACCCTTTTCCATATCAGAAACGAGACGCTGACGAGAAGACTCTTGCCAAAGAAGCGACAGCAGAGCGCCAACCTTCGCTTCGATCCGACGCCAACGAACTGCCCAAACCGAAAACGATAGCTTTCGCCCCGATAGTGCAATTATTTAAGAAAGATGATGGCCTGGACTGGCCATCTGCTCTTGAAATCATAAAGTCTGAAGCAAGCTCACCCTTGAAGAAGTCACCGTGGATTTCTGCGCGATTTGATCACTCTGAAGATGCAATCAACATAGAGAAAGCCAGAATATCAAAGTTGCTTGACACAGAAATGATAAAGTGCGGTCTCAATGAAAGCGCAATCATCGGGCAATGGGCGAATCCTTCCATTCAATCGAACCTGCAAAGGGTTGCAGAAAAGTGCGTCTAAAACAAACCCTTTTTTCGATAACGAACTATTCACAATATTGCAGGTTCTCTAAAGAAATTCAAGCAAAGGATTCTAATACAAGACTTTATCGGGAGCTACGGACTTATATGGGCAGCCAAGTAACCCAGATTGCTCAAGCAAGCTTTAAACCAAAGCCCAAAGTTTCCATTGAAATACCCGAAACTGGGTCAAAAGGTAAACCCGAAACAGAGGCAAAAGGTACAGCACATCGCAAGAATCATTATCATCACAATATGAATCTAGGTGACTTGACATACTTTGACATTCGCCCCTTTGCTGATAGGTCTGATTAGATGAGGAGGAAGGGGAACATCACAAACCTCATCAAATTGAATCGAATCCAGTACGAGTTGACAGTCGCAGAGGGCTAGGCTCAGCTAAATCCCGCCACCCAATGCGTTCCACATCCATGCCTCGTGTGCCATCTCACAAGGCGCCGCTCCCTCCACCATTAATTACGTCTGAATCTCCCAAAAGTCAGAATCCTTTCAACCACAATCACGACTCTGCAGCATCTAGGATGTTGGACCAGGCAAGAACGAGTATTACGCAACTTTTCCAACGAGGATCAAAATCGTCTATGAAGGACTCAGCTCCAGGAGACAAGGAGGAAGAGGATGTGGACGACCATGATATCTCCAGTTCATCACGAAGTGGA
>MU615195.1:0-13810 GCA_025201725.1 Chytriomyces sp. MP71 | reverse complement strand
CCCCTCTCCTCCCCCTCCTTGCCCGCGCCCCTGGCGATAATAAACAGTAAACTCTCTGTCAAATTTTGAATTGTTTCGTTTTTCCTATCGGCCCGTTTTGGTTGGCGTGTTTAACGGATTTCATTGCGCTCTTTGGAAATAACGCGCCGCTGATCTACATAACAATCATTTTCTTTTAATTCACGTTTTCTTTTGAAAGTTTTATTTCTCTGGGTATTCTTCTAAAAACATAAAATGTGTTGTACCTTCAACAAGTATTAGCTCGAGATTTCTTAAGTCTCTTCGAATGGGAACTGTTCATAAAGATCCACGTAACAACGTAACAATCACGTATATAAAGTGGATGAAAAGAAGATCAATTCAACACTATCTAAGGTAGGTGTCCCCTACTTTGGTTTGGCGGAAGCTATTGTAATTGACGTGCCTGATCAATTTCTGAAAATGGAGAACCCAGTCCGCGCAATAAACCAGAATTTGAAGAAGGGAATAATAGAATTGGAACAAGAAATTGAGCATTTACAATCGAATGCTACTGACTCGATTTCGAATGAATCAATGAATCGAAGACTCGTTCTCGCCCAAAGGCACCCACAGCCTAGAAAGAAAAGGTGACAGCATTTGAAGGAATAAAACAGTTGATTAATGGCAAAGAATACTATGAAACTGATAAGGAAGCTTTTGCGATTGATTCGAAAAGCGGCCTTGTGTTGCATTGGAAGAAACGGAAAGGTATTGACATCAAACAAAAGTTGTCGAAACTGCGAGAAGACATGTGACAGGATCCAAATGTCATTAATGAAATAACAAATAACCAGCCCGCTATACAGAAGCGTCTCCTAAAAATTTTAAACTGAAGTTGCTGACGTGGAAGTGATTCGTTTTTACAAGCGACGCAGTCCTGTCTTAATTCAATGAGTTATTCGTCATCTGTTAAATGCCAATTTGGAACGTTACTATAAACATGATTCAGAAAATCATTGATTACATGCCGTCATTCTCCAGCATGGTGTCTCGTTCGACAAAAGGAGTGGAAAAGAGCGCAAATCAGGTTTTCGAACCATCACACTCAATTCCAATTCAGCAAATTTCTCGGCTTATTTCCAACTCAAGAGGAGGCCGGGGTATGGAGGAACAAAATCAAACTGAATGTGGAGCGAATTAATGAATGGTTGGCGGACGTTGAGGATCATGAAGAGTTCAAGGGACGAGTCAATGGCGAGATTGAGAAACTCAGGAGCTGAAAATGTATCGCAATTTTGCTTGAGTTCGTGATGGGACTTTTCTTGCGGTGTTGTGGATATTATTGTTTGACAATAAATCAATTTAGCATTTCGTTTATGCTTTTCGTTTATCAACCACTACACTGGATTAATCCATTAGGCCAACAGTGTGGTCACCACCACACCCGAACGCCACAGCAGATCGATCAAAACTCAACTTTGTATTTGAAAAATCAAATGCCAACGAGGAAAAGCAACTTTTATTAAAAGCAAGCTACAGCGTTTGACGCCTGGAGCGCGGTGAGCCGCAGTGAAGAAAGTTGAAAATCAAAATAAGTATATGTGATTCCCCGTTGAGGGAGGTCCAGGGCGTGACATCGGGGGGGGGGGTGCAAAAAGCAGTTGTCAACGTTCAGAAAGCCAAGGAAGCAGCCACGGCCAAGGCCACAAAAGCGACTGCATTCCCAACCGCCCCGGATTTAGCAGTTGTGCTGGCCGTGCTGGCTGGTACGTTGCTGGAGCTAGCTTTGGCTGAGGAAGGGGCATTCGCCGTGGTGGTTGTAGCTGGTGCGCCGCCGTCTGGGATGGCCGAGAATGGAGTGATAGATGCCGAAGGGACGGCGGTCAACTTGGCATCAAGTGTCTATCCAAACGGCGAGTTGTCAGCTTTTCATTCGTTTCAAGTGAAAAAAACGAGAAACATCGCGCCGCAAACTTACCACATCAATGCACTGGTACAGAAGGCCGTCCACTGTGCTCAAGGCAACTTGAATGGTGCCGGAAGCTCCATCCACGGCGCCTTGGACCTTGCTCAAATCAATCGGACCCGCGGAAAACTCGCCCTCGGTGAGCTGGACGTTGCTGCCGGGGCCAATGAACACTTGACCAAACTGGCTGGCGAGAGGATCCGTATTTCCAATGACGATGCTGAAATTGGCCGTGGCGGTGGGGTGGAAGAGATCACCAATGATGCTGCCGCCAGCTGGACGGCAGATGGTCAGTAGGGAATCGGTGCAGGCGAGGTGCATGACACTTACTTATCGGGAAGTGCGTTCGTGCTCCGAGGGGCTGGTTTCCGCAGGGGCCCTTCGCTTCACCATCATCGTCAAAAGGGCGGGACGGAGGGCTCTGAATCTAGGGCGTTTGGTTTGTCAGCGTGTCAGTTCGTTGTATCAGAGAACGCATCATCAGCGGCGCTGAGGACTCACAATGAAGTGGGCGGAGGCGGCAGAGGCCACGAGAAGGAGGGCAGTGAGCATTTTGGTTTTTGAGAAGGATTTCAACAGTGATGAGGGATTTGTGCAGTCATGAGCGATTTTTGCAATTTTTGTTCATTCCGAGTTCAACAGCAAGTTTCATCACAAGCTAACAAGCACGTGCTCCCATTCGCACCTGATTGTGGCATTAGATTTGATAGATCTTCCAGGGAGGAGTGTCGTAAATCTGTAAAGGGCGAAAGGGGCCAGTGCGTGCATGCAAATTGGGGTTTTGCAATCATTGTTTGACACAACGCTTCAGGCCCTTGACGGCTCTATCTTTGCAGTCAAGCCGGCCGCGGTTACCGATTACCCCATCGCTATTGCGGATGACGCTGGAGCTGCCACGACACGACCACCGGCACGGTCAAGTCTTCCGCCCTTGCCAGCAACACTATTGCTGCTTCATATGCAACTTCTGCCTCGACGAATAGCAAATCTGGTGCGCTTGCCAACAAGGCGTGTGGTGCATTTTCTGGAATTGTGATAGAGGATACCGTCCAGTGTGTTGACGAAAACTTGGATAGTCGCATTGGCGCCATTCACAGCTCCTTCAACGTTTCTCAAGTCAATAGGTCCGCATTCAAATTGGCCCTCTGTCAAGGCCGCATTCATGCCGGATGGAATAAAAACTTGACCAAACAAACAAACAAAGACGCAGTTGGAGCTGTGTTGCTTGTGACGACAGAAAAGTAGGCCATGGCCGCTTGGTGGAAGAGATCTCCGATGATGGCACCGCAACTCCAGAAATGCGCATCACATATTTTAGTGATTTGTGCAAAATGACAGGCCGAGTGATACGTACCACTGGGGAATGCGATTCTGGCGCCAAGTGGCTGTTTCCGCAGGGACCTACGGCTTCGCCGTTATCGTCAATGGGACGAGAGGGGGGCTCTGGATCTGATTCAGGGAATAGGTTGAGTTATGGAAACCTTGGGCAGAAAAGAGTGACAGACTCATGATGAAGTACGCCGTAACGTTAGAGGCGGCGGCGAGAACAATTGTGGCGACTTTTTTTTTTTTAACTGTTCTTGTTCTGTGAGAGATTTGTGCTCAGTGGGGGATCCACTTTTTGAACCCACAAACCCTTGAAACTTTTGAGTAATTTGGAGAATAGTCCATCATCAGCACGATTGATTACAAAAACACTTATTTTTATTCGGAATCAACGGAGGTGTTAGAAAGGAGGCGTGCAATGACGGAATGACCTTGCTCTCTTGCCATTTGAGGCCAATTCCGCCGATACATGCCAACAACCCGAACATCCTTTACAAGCAATGCCACGGTAGCTTCATGACCACCCGCCGCCGCAGCGCGGACGCAGTAGTTTTGTTCTACACAAGGGTCAACTTCCTCTCGTTTCAACAATTCCTCCACGACATCCGCAAACCCTTTCTCAGAGCTAATCGCAAGCGGATAATTTTCTACTGCCGCTGCGTTCACCCGAGAGTCTGCAAGCAGGAATCGGACAACTTCAATGTTGCCCTTTGAGCACGCCATGCAGAGCGAAAAGCTATCGTGACCCGACGGATCCACTCTCTCATCCGCCAATAGCCTTTTGACGACGTTCAATTGGCCCTTGTCAATGGCCACGCGCAACGCATGCCCGTCACAGATCTCCGGGTCAACAGTCGGAAATGAAAGGAGGAGATCCACGACGGAGAGGTGCCCGTACTCTGCAGCGTGGCTCAATCCGCTGCCTTTTCTGTCCATAGGATCCACACCCAAGTCCAGCAACGTGCTGACAACCCCTGCATAACCGAAAATGCAGAACCATCGCATAAGGCATCCTCCATGTGTTGAAAACATGAAGTCTCCAGGTTCAGCAAGCAAGAGGTCGATGACGCGGACGGCCTCATGTTCGGGAAGCTTCCATCGACTCGGTTCCATCACGAGCCTTTGAACGTCGGGCATATCGTATGGTGTCGATTCATCATCTTGAAGACATTCGTCTGCGTAATCTTCCACAATGATGGCGCTGAATATGGCTGCCTGATAGCTGCGAGGCAGGATCTCCCATCCAAAACCATACAATCCAGCTGAATCAAGATACCGCCACAGACAGGAGGATCCCGACAATGAGCATTGGTGCCTGAAATGGATTCGAGCAAACTTGACATTCCCAAGAACGAGGCTTGCGAGGTGCTTGCTGGAATGTGCGAATGTGCGGAGGGACACTCCGTCAATGGGAAGCCAGGCTAGGATACTGTGCACGACTTCGGCAGGAAACGAAAGCAGCGGAAGAGCGCTGTGGGCGACGTAAGCTTGCCGGAAAGGAGGGGACGTGGAGCGAACCTGGGGGCATACGGAACTCGCATTTTCCGGATTTTCCGACAAGGGTGTCCCGCATTCCTTTTACAGGCCATCAATCCCCCTACCCCTCTTTGAGACACTTGCGTTGAATGGAAGGAAGCGTTGGACGAGCGCGCCTCCCTGTTTGTTATTCACGCCGTACGCGCTCGCCGCATAGACGCCGACGCGAGTCAGCTTGGAAGCGTCAAAACCCCATCGCCTCCTGGGAACCACTTGGTTCTTTCATAATATCGCTCCTTGTAGCTTATTTGCAGTGAAGCTGTTGGTGACTTCAACATCGCAGGGTGTAACCACACGCAAACAACACTACAAAGTTCCTATCCTTTTCAAACATGGTAATCCTATTCCAGAAAAGTTGAAAGCAGAGTGCTAGCCGATAAAAATAAGCAATGACAACAAGGTGGCTGTAAATAATGCGTGGTAAACAAGAACGAGGTCAGATACCCCGTCACAGAAAACTAAAGGAAGCTCGATATCAATTGGCAGCGAAGCACTTATTCCTTAGGGCCAAGGCGCGTTTGGGGTTAACGACGGGAGGCCATACGGTAACCTGCTCGATGGGCACAATCGGGAGCTTTGAGTTGGTTTCTTGGGGCAAGGCTGCGGGAAATGTGGGAGATGTGTTGGTTTCCTTTGTCGATTTTGATGCAATTGACGTGGAAGCAGATTTCGTTGAATTTGCCATGGCGACTGATGAATCCATGGATGCAGAAGAAGAGGGTGAAGGAGACGGTGACGGAGGCGGACCCGTGCTGCTTGCTGATGTGACAAGTTGGCTGGAGGTTAATGGGGATGGTGACGCAGGCGCTACGAGAGAAGGCGAAGGTTGCTGCGGAGGTGGAATAGGGCTTAAACTCGGACTTGGGCTCGGGAGCGCCGGTGGCGGTGCTTGCGTTGAGGTTGCAACATCTCCTGAGCCCCCTCCTGAGCCTCCCCCTGATCCTCCCGCCGAACCACCGTTGCCTCCAGAGCTCCCACAGAAGTTCCATGAGATATCAAATCTGATTTGCAGTGACGGCATGAGTTTGGCATGCACGGAACTGAGGCTCACCTTCCCACTGACAGCGACTGGAATGCACTGAATACGGGCGGTGTCACATCGATATCACCCTGCGCACAACCCGCGCAACGGTCCATCAGTGTCCCTGAGAAACTATTAGCTGATAGGCCTCGAATATCAAGCCCCGCTTGGCTGCGCACCAACCTTGCACGGTCTGCCCATTATAGCTGATGCATATGCTTGCACCACATAGATTGAGGTTGTATTCGACTGGGTTCATGGCCACAAAGAAGCCAGAATCATCCAGAGCTGAGCCGCACGAGCCAAGCGCCCCGCCCGGATTGTAATATGTCATACTGCCAGCCCAGACACTATCCGCTAGCAGCATGGCCATCACCGCTAGCCGAGAGAGGCACCTCGTCATGCTCGGAGCGGTTGCTGGGTGAGTGTCAAATCGCATTTTGGTCTGGACCCCGTTTCTGACGGCTGAAGAAAAACAGGGGAAACGACTGCATCAAATAGTTTTCTTATCAATAAGTCGAATATGAATATCTTCCACTTTTTTTTAAGGAAATGTCATCACGACACTTCTCCGATGCTCTTTTTGTGGCGCCGCCACCGTCGAGCTCCGGCTTCTTTCCGGTACCTGGTCTCCCGCATGGGAGCTCGGCCACGCTGCACTACGAGCTACGCGGGGACCCGTCCAGCCCGCGCAAGCTTGTGATGATTATGGGCGCGTTCGCGACGAAACGTCACTTTGCCCAACTTGCGCACCTTCTGGCGCTGGAAGGCTGCGAAGTACTCGCTTTCGACAACCGTGGCGTGGGAAAGAGCTCCTGTTCCCCGGCGAGAGCCTGCGTTAACACGGGCACCCTTGCGGCAGATACCCTCAAGCTCTGCGATCACGTCTTTCCAGGAGCCCCCTTCCACATATTCGGCATCTCGCTCGGTGGCATGATTGCACAGAAGCTGGCCGCTCTTGCCCTGCGGAAGGCTCGGCCCGTCGCGTCCCTCTTCTGCTCAGTCACGATCCGCGGTTACTGGTTCTCTCCTTTTATCCCACTCACGCCGTCCATGATCCGACTTGCATCCTCAGTTTATCTCCCCTCCAGTTTACAGGCACTCCTGGACGCGGACTTCAGTGGCGATTACATCAACGCGGTGCATCCTTCCTCAGAAACGGGCGAGACCCACGGAATCCTCTGGAAAGCGAAATGGGAAGCAGAGCCCCAAGAGTGGTGGTCTTTCCACGACCTGGACATTTGTGCCAGTCAGGCCTGGGCCGTCGTCACGCATCACCTCTCCAACCTTGAGTTGCAATCCATCGTCAACAGCTCTCTTCGAGTTAGTGTGCATGTTGCAGAAAATGACAAAGTGCTTCCCCCCTCAGAACAGCGTAGACTGGCGGTATCGTTGAAAGCGGAGGTTTGCCGCACAACTGGTGGACATGTCATGGGATCAGAGGAGGAATACCAACCCGTCCTTGATCATTTATTACGCGTCATTCGAGAATCGAAATAAATAGAGGATATTAGAAACGTGACAAAGTCAGTCACGCCGTTGTTGTATTCATCATGTCCATCATGCAAAAGATAGCGCCAAGGCAAGGCTGGAAAGGTCCTCGATAATGAAGCCCATACCGTCCGAGGTTGTGGTTTTGCAGCATCTGTGCGGCTCGCAGCTCCTCCAGCTCCTTTTGCCTGACTGCCTCCTGCCGCTGGCAATGTACCCTCGCAGGCCCAGATTGTTAGCACCACCATGATTGCCTTCATCCTGAATTTCATTCTGAAGAGAAGAAAAAGGCGTGATGGTGGCAATGGAAGCAGAAGACGCGGAAGATGTGAAAGTCTGAATTGCCGGCATCAGCGATGGCGACTCTGAAAAGAGGCACAGTACTTACTCACCACATCAATACACTGATAAAGTGTACCTTCCCCCGAGTTCACCACAACCTGAATGGTCGCGTTGGCACCGTTCCCGGCTCCATCAACCTTGCTCAAGTCAATGGGTCCGTAGTCAAAATTGACCCTCTTTCAACGCAAAATTGAGACCGGATTCGCCAATCAAGACTTGAACAAACTGAGATGTGGTTGGGTCTGCGTTGCTGATGACGATGGAAAAGTTGGCAGTAGAAGTCGGATGGAACAAGTCTTCAATGATAGTTCCTCAGACTGAAATGAAGTTATCACGGGGAAGGGTGAAGATTCAGCGTCACTTGCAGGTGAGAGGTAGTGAAGACTCACTGATAGGAAACGCGGTTTTGGTACCAAGAAGCTGGTTTCCGAAGGACCAATCGCTTCTCCGGCATCATCAAAAGGTCGCGATGGCGGGCTTTAGATCTATCGATTTGGTTTTCAAAAATCCTTGCAATAAAATGACCCAGGGTCCTGGATGCGAAGAGGAGGAGGAAAGGGCACATACTTGTTTGTCAAAAAGCAATATTGGCGGGACGGCGTTGTGGATTTTATGCCCAAGGAAGGGTTGGGCGGGAAGACCAATATTGTTCTTCTCAGCACGTAAAGAGAAAGGTTTTTACTTTTAGGAATACAATCCGTTTCAAAGTTCTGAATGCCCATTCTTCTCAGTAGCCTCTGTGTTGGCTGCAGTTGCTTCGGCCTTTTCAACTTTATCGGCAACTGCCTTGACCAAGTTGTCCAGCTCCTCCCATTCCTTGATAATTCTCTTTGCGCGCTTCAACTTCGGCTCTTTGGTAAGAGGATTATTGCACTGAATGCGGGCACGTTAGTGGTAAGCGATCCTTCACTAATGCACTCACCAAATCAATCGTCTTAGCATTCTTGAGCTCTTCATCCGCGCACCAAGTCTCACACCAAAGCCACTCTTTCGGCAGACTGAAAATCGGAATGTCGTGAATCATGTTGTTTGGCAGATCCTGGTCCAGATTCGACAAACTATTTGGATCTGCGCTCAGCATCTGATACTGCTGTCGCAGCCGGTCACCAGCAAGGAGCTGGCGGAAGCGCTTCAAGTCAATCACGTAGAGAGCTGAAATATGGTACGGCTTGCCCTTCAGGTGATTCTCCCAGTAGCCACCCTTCCAGAACCGGAATCCTTCCATCTCCGGGCGTGAGTCGCCCATTGGGGTGTATCCGTATACAGCGCCTTGTAAGTCCAAGTCCACCAGCTCTTGCATATCCACACGCACGACTTGGTCCGCGTCAACGAAAATGACCTTGTCGAGGTTCAGAGGAAAGATTACGTCCAGGAACAAAATTTTATAAGCCCAGATGGTGCGCTCCTTTCGAGTGGTCGCCCGAAGCCAGTGAGGCCAGTTATCTGTGTGAGGGTCAGTTAACATTCCTTCACAATCACATGTAATGTAACTCACAAGTCACAAACTCATAATCAAAATTGTACTCCTTTGCCAAATGAGGAACAAAGCTCTGCAGTCATAGAGGTAAGGAGAAAAACAGAAGGAACGGCCGAGAACGCACCATGAACTTCGGCGACAAGAAATTCTCGATCAACCAGAACTTGACGGGACTCTTGGTGTTTCGCACGACAGAAACCATCATGATTCCCATAAAGCGCTCATACAAGTGACCGGAAGCGATAGAAAAGATATTGATGGTCGCATTCGAAGTGGAAGGGGACAGAGCTGTTGATGCCTTGTCTTTGCCAAATAAGCTGGCAGAGATTGTGAGGAACAGACATCTTCTCGCGATGATTTGAAACTCACCGACTCTTGAACTGATTCCAAACTCCATCGTCCTTCTTCTTGGCAGCCTCAGTGACGGCTGTGTCCGGTTCCAACACGTCTTCCTTCTCCATTCCAGGCCTCTTGCTCAAAATGGGAAAGATAGTCACTCCTTCAAAAGTGTTCACAATCACTGTTGCAGCACCTTCTGCTCCAACTTTGTCTCCATTCTTCGCAAAGTATGATTCGGACACGGAATCAATGGTGTAAACGTCCCGCGATCGGCCCTCACGCAGCTGCATTGTCCAAACCCCCGGATTCGCTTTTAACTGTAAGTATCCGAGGTTCGTCATAGTGATCGTATCAACCAAATGAGATGTCTCAGGTGTTCCAAGAATGAATTGCACACCGCGAGGAGGCGTTTGCTTTAGGTGTTCGCGAGCGTGACCTTCCACGAGGATATTACGAAGCTGGAAGTGCGCGTCAACGCTGGCTGATTTCACGTTGGAAAGCTTGATGTTGTCCAGATCGTGAATGGATTCAATGGGACGAATCACCCAAGCACGGGGCACTGTTTAATAAGGGGGTCAACTTCTTTGAAAGGTAGAATCTCCAACTACCGTCGAGTCCAAGAGTCAAAAGAGGTTCCGTGGGAATATTCTTGAATTGAGCAACAGGTGGGATTGGATTTCTAACAACATCACGTGTCAAGTGGACTCACTATAATTCACAGCAACTCACCCATCGGTATCAAAGGTCATGCTTTCTTCGAATACATATCGATAAAATCTCTTGACGGGCAGTTCCTCCAAGACTGGTAATGGGTTTAACAGGACTTTGATGCTCACACCAGGAACTTTGGACAAAGTCTGGAAGCAGAATTCAGAACCTGAAAAGTTGACCATCTGTAGAAATTCTCACCTTGATGAAGAAGGATGCCTTCTGGGCCACCACAGACAACGGGTCTAAAATAACCGTGAACCTCAAAGGAGATGCTTTCTCGTCACCAACGCTAAAAGCACTATAAAAGAAAAACATGTATAATTGCATACAACAATCTAATTGAGTGCAAACTTACAGTGAGTTCTCGGACCAAGTGACCTGCGACCGCTCTGATACACCAGCCTCCTCCAGCCCATCGCCTTTCATGTTCTTGAAATATGAAATCAAAGAGCACATCTTCATCATCGCGTCTGGGATCCACCTAGGGTAACAGTGACCTATCAGATAAGAATGAATATTGTTACCCCACTCACTTTGCCTTGTCCTCGACACCCTCCAAAGCCATACTGCTAAGCGCGTCATCCACTTTTGAAACACGGTCTCGGTATTCATTTGCAGCCAGGAGCTCAAAGTCCAATTCCGTGAACCGTTCTGGGTGACTGAACGGCCCAACAACCTGATCGACGCAAATCAGGTAAGCTCCCCCACCCAAACAAAATCAGGAAAAAAAAATGCAACAACTCACCCGTCCATTCACAACGACCGCGGCACCCCCGGCACTAACGCCAATAACACTCTGTGCAAACTCCTGCGTCCGCAACGCCCACCGCTCAAACTCCGCACTCCATTCATCTACAGACACGAACGCGCGCTCGTCCCCCACACTGGCGCCAGCAAAATCTGTTGCGCCGCCTTCGAGCGTCTGCAAGGCTTCCAAAAGCGCCTGCAAGCCTCTCGACGCGCCTAGCTTGTGAACAAGCAGGGCAGCCGCCTTGTGTAAAAGCACGCGCGTTGAGAGAACTGCAACGCGGTCAGCAGGTGGGTTATGAATGAATGCGATGCGTGCGTTGGGTGAAGCTGAAGCGTATTCGAGGGCGCTGCGGGTGAGTGCGAGACCGGGCTGCGTGTCGAAGTCGGCAATGATTTGGATCGAGATGGCAGGATCCTCGCGTTCTGACATATGAGGTTAGTCGAAAAGAATATGATCGTTGACTTGAGGAAACTCAACGAGAAACGTATTCAAACCCTTGCAAGACTTCCTTATCCACCGCAAACAAATTGACAAACGTGAGCGGCTGATCGTCCGAGGCGAAAATGTAAGGGTTGCGGCGCGGATGCACGTTGGGCTGCTTCATGAAATACTCATAAATGTCATCCTTCTCCCTAAGAGCGCCCTCATACACACGCATTTGCAGAAACTCTAACATCTTGGGGTACGGCCCAAGCATACTTTGTTGCCAGTTCTAATGAACGTCCGTGGCTTGAACGTTAGTTCAAGCACGAAAAACTACTCTCCAAACTCACGTCATCCACATCAATGAACTTTCCATTCAAAAAGATGGCACCAGATCCTCCACTTACGCCGACACGGTTCAAAAATCGCGCATTGGTCTCCACATCCGCCTTGTCAGCATCCCCAGCCATAAGCGCCTTGAATCCGCCAGCGGCGCTGTTTTCAAACGCGCTCTCGACAATCTGTGGCACGGTCTTCTTCGTGGCTGCGGAAATATTTTCATGCATACCCGCGTGAACTTGCAGTATAAAGTCGCGGCATTCTTTGCGACCATGGGTTTTGATGATGTGCATGAACGAGCGGGCGGCCAGGAGGGCTACATACTTAAACGTCAGTGCTAGTATAATAGCAAGGAAACTCACATGCACCGCCATCAGCTTCATTCACAAGTGGAACCAATCCCATACGCAGAGGGACCGAATGCTCGACAAACTTGAATATGTCCAGGACGACGTTGAGATGCTCGTAGTTAGTCAAATCGAGGACAAACAGGACGTTGAACAAATTCTTGCGAATGTATTTAAGTTGGCCGGGATATCCCGGCCTCAGTAGCTGTTGCGCACAAGAAAGCGTCAGCCTTCATCAAATGGCCAAATGTCTGCAATCTCACCTCATGAAGCGATCCAGGAAACTGTTTGTATCGTTTATCTTTCTCTAAGTCATTCCACCAGACCACTGACTCGTCCCGCACGTCAAAGGCGTCACCCCATCCCAAATCGTTGCTTGATTCCGCCGATTCACCAGTTGGCAGAGACAAGATACGCACAGCTTCATCAACAGACAGATTCAGGCCTTGCAGGGACTGGACAAGCTTGCGTTCACTGCGCATGGCGTTCACGACGCTACAAAAAAATTTGGGGTGAGTCACTCCTAGCGAGTTTCAACTTCCAGCGCATACCTGAACACGTTCAGCTGTTCGGCTTTCAAGTTGATTCCGTTCAAAAAGAAATAATTCTTTCCGCCCGACGCAAGAGACATTTGGTTCGATCTCAAGTTTACGCGTATAGCACTGGACAGTTTTGTCTTGGCAATCAAGTGGGAGTATTTGGGAAAATCCTGGGTGAGTTGAAGAAGCGCGTCAACAGGCGAGGCGGAGGAAAGGACAACCTGGGCCATTTTGATGGCAAGATCTGTGGGGAAGGTATTCACAACCTCGTCAACCGCTATCGCGAGACTCACCTCGAATCTCATCTTTGGATAGAGACTTGATTTCAGAAGATTCTTCGTCAAACAGAAAAAGTTGTTCGGGTTTCTCGCCTGCCTCCAATGAGGCATCCTCACTGGAATCCTGACTCTTCAAGGTCGTATCTAAAGGAGAACAAAATCAACAATTGCTCTTGTAAGAATGCGCATGAATTCGACATGCCTCCAAGATTGCGATCGTCAATGACCATGTAATCCGAGCTCTTGATGTCCAGCTCGACTCCGAAGCCGGACAAGTAGTGCCGCGAGTCAGCCAATCTTGGCGACGGTTTGTATCGCAGAACGTATTGAATCTTTTCGGCATCGGCCAACTTATTCAGGGACGCATGTAATGGAGCGAAGGACGCGTGATCCAGTACGTCCGCATACAAGATGGCAACTGGTGCAGACGCAGATTTGAAGTAGATGTGATCGAAAGGATACACAGTTTCCGTCGCAGATCTGTGTTAGATCCGTTATAAAAACGACACGTGTCATATTTATCGGGTTCATCGCACGTACCCATCCGTCCCATCCTCCAACCTCTTCACAGCCCCTTGAAATAGCCTGGCATCGCAGTATCCTTTTCCCGCAAACGCGATCCAGCTCGCGGGACACTCTGGCCCGAGGCGCGCAAACTCCTGATTGTGCAAGTGCAACAGCGATTCCACTTTCGGTGCCGAAACGTGCGCCGCGAGGGAAAGACGGAGCAGCGCTGTCGTGGCCGCGTCGCTTTCGCGCGATGAAGCGAGCACGTGTTCGTGGACGGCGGCTGTTGGCAACGACGCGAGGCTTGGATTCGCGGCGAGCCACGTTAGGAATGCGAAGGCGCCACGGCCATCGGGAGACTCGCTGGCGGCGAATTCTCTGTGATTATGATGGGTGGTAGAAGGAGTATTCGAGGCGTTCAGCTGCAGAGGAACAGACGCCCAACTCGTATTGAGC
>MU615194.1:0-13839 GCA_025201725.1 Chytriomyces sp. MP71 | reverse complement strand
CATCAAACAACGATGCAAGTGCGGCTGACGGAACCAACGCCTCCAGCAATACGAACAGCGGAGCAAGCGGGTCTTCAAGTGGAACAAGCGGAGCATCGATCCCTGACTTAAGTGGCGGATCTTCCAGCTCGTCAGGAGTTGACAACAGTGCCGTGTTCGGTATTTTCGGTTCGAGCACCTTATCCAGCGGCACGAAGGCATCTTTGCCTTCGGACAGTGGAAGCTCAGTGTCCAGTTCTTCGGAAGCAGACACAGGTGTTACTCGTGCATCTGGCTCGTCCAGTGGGAATGAATATACAGCAACGTCATCTTCCAGCAGTGACGCAACATCTGGCTCCAGTGGAACAGGTTCCGCCGAGGCTGGATCTAACAGCGACAGCAGCAGTGGCACAGGCACTGGGACGGGCATGGGTCTATCATCAGGAACTGGAAGAAAGGATCCCTGGTGGGTCTCTGCTAAAGGATCGGGATCAAGAAACAAGGGAGCTGGCTCTTCCAGCGGGGGCATATCTTCTGACGGATCCGGTGATTCCAGCGTAAGTGACGGAACAACGGATTCTACTTCGTCAGTTGGAACGGATGGGACGCCGCTTGTCACCGTGTTTGGAATGGCAGTCACAACACCTGCACCTTTTGGTCGCGCCGCAACCACGACGTCGCCAAGTGCGAGCCAAGTCACGATGTTTGGATCTTCTGCAACCACCACAACTGTCTCTGTGGCATTTGGAAAAGCCGTTCCTCAATTTGGTCAAAATGCAGGTAAATCGATGGCGACAACCAGTTCTGCTACAGCCACATCGCTGCTGGGTCAAGGACAAATTGTGAGAAAGACAAATGAAATCTCCAAAACCACCCTTTTGGCGAAAGGAGGAGTCAAGACAGGCTCCAAGAAGTCAAGCACAGTCACTAAAACCAAGTCTTCCTCTGCAACCTTGAAGGTTGTTTTAACTACACCAAAGCAAATAAGTGTCGCAGCGAAATCGACGAACACGAAGAAAAATCGACGTTAGGGAGGGCGGATGGCCCTATAGTTTTCGTCTATCATGATAATTTATTTATTTACTTGATGTATATCATACCTAAATGAAAAGAAGAAGTGCGTTTTAATTCTTTCGGGTAGTTTTGTTCGATGGCAACCATGAAGCGCGTGCGGAACATGGATGCCATGACTTCAGACAAGGCTCTGGACTCAACGTGGATACATTTAAGCTTGCCGAAATCGTCGACCAAGGTTCGGCCACGTCCCGACGTCTCCCCTCCATATCTATTCTTCTAAACGCTTCTTCCCTCCCATGCCTGCCTCTGTAACGCCTGCCTCGTGCGCCACCAAGCCTGCGCAAATTTCCGCCCAGAACTGCCTTCTCAACAACTAATCCATGTCATAAGCTCTACTTAACGCGGGATGGTTCGCGTTCGCACTCACTCCCTGAACCAAAACGCTTAATTCGGCCCCTTCATCGGTCACCGGTTCCATGGCCATGAAGATGCTCAAAGCCATTTTTACTTGATCCTGGCTGATGGATGATGATCAGAATGCCGAGAGTTTCCTGTCAAATCACATTACAACTCCAATTCACAACCCCGTTGACGCATGTTTCTGCTATGTAAATGTGTCATTCAATGAGGCGCTCTCCATTCAGAAGAAGAAGCTCAACAGGTCCTTCTAAAATAGCTCACTTCTTCCGCAGTCATCACAACCGTATTCCAGAATCATCGTCACGAATTTCGCAATTTCTCTCTACTCTTCGCTTCCTGGTCACCCATGTCCGATGCCAAAATCCCCATAACACCCGCCAACCACCCGCCACCAGTGTCAATTTTTCACCAGTAAAGACTAATAAAGCTTTAAGTGAGTTGTGAATGTTTTCTGTATTTGTGCCTGGTGCACCCTTTTCTCTGCTGAGTCACTGTATGTCTCGATATTGAGATCATAGTGTCGACAGTAATCTCCTTCTGGTGTGCGCAGCACTATTGGTGTCACTGCAACTGTAGTAAGTGTCTAAACTCATGCACTGTACAGCGCCATCACTTAGACTACTTGTATCATCAGCTATACAGCTTCTGGACTCCTGCACACTCACTCAGCAGTGCTCTTTTGGACTCATACTACTTTTTGACTTCAGAAGCCATATACTCTTTGTGTAGTTTGTTTTAATATGCAGATGATGTTACTAATCATTTCTTCTTCAGGTTCGCTTTATTTACCAGGTCCTCATTTCCACCTGCGTCAAGATCTGATCGCAATGGTGCGTATCGCCCATGTATCTGTGCTGTGATCACTGATGCTGAAGGAAGTACAAACTTAGTGACACAAATTCTCATTTCTTTGTTTCTTTTTGTAAATGTACATACGAACATTTGGACTTATGTTTTGGGTTTGTTGTGTGATTCATGTTTGATTTGAAAGGCAAACTAAACACTCAAAACCTAACACAGCTCAAGACCCTCTATGTGCAGGTATATAAGAGCTGTGCCAAAATCTGTTTCACCATAAGACAGATTCGCAACAGCCAGCCGCATGGACACACGACTTTCCCCTTCTCGAACCACCATCAAACAAAAGCGACAGAATGCATGCGCAGAATGTCAGTCATTGCATCTGTAGGCATGCTTATATCACAGCAGATGACTCAAAATGAGTCTCTGGATGGAACAGGAGGGTCAAGGTTTGGAGCAGAGACGGCGGAGGCTTGGTGTAGGATCGACGATGGCAAGGGACCTTGCCTGTCGCAATCAGCAATTTACATCATTGGATGCAGTGGCTTAATGGATCCTGATGAGGAGGAAGGAAATTGATATGTAGTGAAGGTCAGAGTAAGGGCACTGACAAGGGGGGTAATGCTGGCGCAAACTGTAGATTTCATATTAGTTCAGTCATATGCATTGAGCAAGGGAGTGTAGTCCCTGTTAAGAGACCTGGTAGACTTTTCTGAAAAACATAAGCTTGCCACCGCATCCGCTGATAGCGTGGCAAAGTCTGAACCATTACAATCATGACATGCAACTTTATGCATGCTTGCGCCCTTGATCACATGCCTGGCACTTCACTTTTCACATCTAGAAGCCGCTTCCATCCCAGATCCTATTCATACGCAAAGGCTGATAAGTGGCCCAAAGCACAACCCATAACGTATCCTTCTCTTGCAAACGACGGATACAAACATGGGACAGGTATTGGTAGGCTCCAACAGGGAGTTAAGTGCAACAGGTCCGCGTCGTTTCGTCTGATGGCCTCGGCTCAACTTAAATTCGCTTTTCATCTTTCGTTGGGGAAGGTTGATTTTAGCTGAATATCTGGTTAATTTTTCTCGTCAAGCTGCCCTCTCTCTCACCCAAAACACCAATTAGATTCCAAACCTTCCCTTCTTTCATTCCCAATACTTCAATACCTTTCTATGCTTGTATCCATACCAGGTAAAGGCTTGGCTTGGAGCTCTGATGATTGAATGTTTCAGTTCAATAAAAAATAATATTACAAATGTTCACTTCATCTTGAATACCCACGACGAGTTGAAAAGGTTTGTTCGCAAGATTGGCGTTTTTCAATGCACTACCTTGCGAAAACTTTTAGTCTGTCAACGCATCAAGCGGACGACCACAGGGCAAATGTCAAAATAGGGACACATCTGATGCAATGCCACCCAATGTATCAGAAGACCCATTGCCAGGGTGACTACCTTTGGTTTGCATAAATGTCCTAGTGAATGCGTCTCACAGGGCTGCACATTCACGTTCGTCAAATTGACGTCTGCAAACAAATAACAAGAGAGAAAGCCCTGCTTCCTGTTACAATTATATATAGGTCTTCAACAACCTGATGCTGAAAGATCTCACTTCCTGTGCTGTAAATCTGGTTCAGAGCCACATTTGATTGCGCAGTACATTGTGCCACTTGCTGTGTTCATTCTCCATTTAGGATTATTACGAATTTTTTTCCATGCCTAATTTCAGCTCTTCCACTATGTTTTGAGGATTCAGCCTGAATGAGTTGTCTTCATCAATCAGGCAGGAAAGGCCCGTTCCTTGACACCTGATATTAAAGCATCGACAGCAAAAGGAAACTTTTTGTGCAGGCACGTGCGACGAGATCTTATCGGGCTACATGGCGCTGTTCACATTGATTCCATGAAAGATTGGAAAACCGTCGTCTTCTCACTTTTGACAAGTCTTCCAAGACATTTCCCAGAGAAGACAGTCACAATTGAGACGCTTCTACACGAAGGTCTGAGTCTTGCAAGCATCCATCCGTGTAAGCACGGGAATGTGATGAAGAGGTTATTGAACGAGATGGTAGAAAGCGGGAAGGAAGAGCTGCGCGTGGATCAGTATTTGTTACTGTTTTTGAAGTTCATGAGCACCGTGTTGCCAACGATGGAGTATGATACACCGTTGATGGGTTCAGAGTTACGTATGTAAACAGGTGAACGGGCGCGCTCCAGTTTCCATGCCTTTTATTAATGACTAGGAGCGAGATACGAGAAAGAACGGGAGACTTTGTATTACATTTCCTCATTGACATCTAGTAACATGTTTTATTGTCCGAATACTTACACAGTGTAACGAGAAAATTTGATGATGATGCGGTAGTTGTATTGCTGTACTGATGGATGAATAGGGTGATGTACTCAAGGTAGATGTACGAATGCCGGAAAGAGTACTTAACATCGAAATATGGTGAAATAGAGTTCACCTTGAGAGTAACGACTTTTGTCAAGTTCCATATCCCAACACAGGAATGGAATACATTGGACCCCTAGTCTCTGAAATGGAGGACGCACGTATCAGACAGCTGTTTAGCCCCTTTGAGGACTCTCCAGACAAAGTCGAACGAATTTGTCCAATTTCTCATTTTTCCTTCGCAACGGCGGCAATGAAATTGCATTCCCATTTGCGCGAAAAATTAGAATTTCTCTAGGTTCTCTTTAATAATGTGTCAACCAATCAGGCAAAGTTTCGTCGCCAATTGTGCTTGCGGCACGACATATTTCGCGCAACCACCTCCTCGTCACAGAGGCAGTGCCATCTCTCAACTCTTCCCTACTCTGCTCAAAATTATATTGTTGTTCACTGCGGGATGGACTTGTGATATGAATTTCTTCAAAGACTTCGTCAAAGTCTCCATCCAAAAAATTTTCATGAAGCACTGATGCTGCGGAATCCATGGACTCGCATGGGATCATGTCGTCGTTCGCGCTTATAGAGCCTAATTTCCACCATGGCTCATGTCGTTGAGGGCTCACAGAATGAGAGTTATTTGGAGATAGCGGGTCGTCTTCTTCAAAGGCCTCACCAAGAGTTGAAAATGATATAATCTCGCCGTCTTCGGATCAGATAATATTATGTTGAGTTTCCAAAGCTAATGAGAGCGGAATGAGCTTACCCTTCATCTCAATCTCGAACTCGTTCACCATGTGGCACGAACTAGCATCATCCACATTTGAAGTAGCTGTTAATGTCCTGCGCCTCACTGGAGACTTACTAAACGACCGCGAAATCTCTATGCTATTCTCATTTGTCAGATCGAGTTTGTCCTCGTCGATTGCAACTCTTCGCTGAGACTTTGGCGTGACAGTGGCTACAACTCCACACGCCTTAATGGATTTTACGAGGGCCAAATTCAGCGTCATCATGAGATTCTTGGTCTCCGTATTGTAAGCGTACAATTTGCATCCCACCAACTCAAAGTACCTCCGCCTCCAATTTGTCAGACCCCCACCAATCTGCGACATGAAGCCTTTCAATTGCAGTGACTCATGCGAGTACTTCATTTCAACACCGTGCGCGGCTTCGCTGAAGGTATCTGGCAGCATAACCTGCAAAGCCTCACCATCAGCATACCTAATTAAGCGTATGGCAAGCTACGCACTTTTTTTCCCTTCGTAATAGTCTCCACAATCCCAATCCCTTTCACGCAGAATTTAGCCTTGACGCCGCCGCACGCCGCCCCAAAGTCTGCCACCC
Organism: Chytriomyces sp. MP71; assembly: GCA_025201725.1. Lineage (NCBI taxonomy): Eukaryota > Fungi > Chytridiomycota > Chytridiomycetes > Chytridiales > Chytriomycetaceae > Chytriomyces > Chytriomyces sp. MP71. The sequence continues at coordinate 7,878 of MU615194.1, read as the reverse complement.
ATATCGCCTCGCGACACTCTCCGTCCGCCTCCATGGCAAACGCACGCACATTGGGAATGAGCACACCACGCGTGGAGATACCTCCTAGGGGCAAAGTAGGTTTTTTTCGCACTTGGACGGGTGCTGCTGGCTTCGCCCGGAAAAGCGCTGGGAGCGCAATGGATCGGCTTCCTTGCGCGATTAGTGGTGTCTGTTGAATACGAAGGGACGTGTCGGAGGCATTGATGATGGGTGCGACACGCAATATGATATCTAACTGTGGTGGCCGCCGGACAAGGGAAGGCGAGGGTAGGTTGAAGGCACATTCAAAATCGATCTCTGTGGCTTTGCCCACTGAAGGATTTGCGACAATAAATTGAGGAATGGTGAACGATGTTATACTATTGTATGTCAAAGTGATGTTGATTGAGACGGCTGTTTTCAGATGCTTAGTACTAGTATTGGCCTGAACAAGCGAGGACTATAACTCAACGAAGGTTATCAGGTACCACCACATCGCTCACAGAGTCAAATCGAAAAAGCAAGATTCCATTTTCCTGCGCAACGTCCACGGGAACTGACATGGCCGGTGCGTCCGGATTGAAAACTTTGGTTTGCTCTAGTTGGCCCACTCTTGCAAGCCCCCACCGCACACTTTTTATCCTGTGGCCCACTCCCTCAGCAGCAGCCTGTTTCTTGCGATTCCAGAGGCTGGACAGGCTCGTTACGCTGAACACGGAAGACAGTGAGCTCCCGCTGTCACTTCGCCAAAGATTTCCAAGCCCAAAATGTGGTCTTTTCATCAAGCGTGAATGGCGCGTAAGATCTTCAGGAAGAATTTCAGCCCCTGCAGTAGCTTCGGCTTCACTCAGCGAGTTCAACGAATCTCGGGAGCTCCCCTCAATTTCAAAACTGGCCTCTGCTGTCTCCAAGCTAGGACTCTCTTCCAAAAAGAAGGCATCTCCAAACGCTTGTGCAGGTTCGGTCGCATGTCCAGATTCCTGCGAGTCCAAAAAGAAGGCGCTCCCAGTTGTTCCCTCAAACGCTAACCTCTTTTCTTCAGCAATCGTTTCATTTCCTCCCACAGTCGCCCCCCGATCCGTCTCAAATTCAAACCGCTCAACTTGAAATGTCTCCAACTCGCCAATGACGGGTAAATTCCGTATATCCAGCTTCAAAGGCGCCATGGAGAATCCATTGTCCGCGATTTCCTCCTCAACGTGAGGTAAGACAGGTTCATTCGCGAGGCGCAAACAGAGTGCGAGAAAGTTTTGAAAGCTTTTATCGGCGGAGAAGACGTCTGTTTCGACGGGTGGCGTGGCTTGGCGCGGCTTGGAAGGCGATGCGAAGCTGAACCAGTCTTCATCTAGGTTGATTTCAGGTAGCTGCGTGGCGAACTTGTTAATGCTGTGACGAAGCAAGAAAGGCCTCCTTTTCCTACCTGGTCTAGAGGCAAGTTCGCCTTTGACATCGGAGGTCCTGGTTTATTCGCAGTTTCAATTTTTCCTTCCGCTGATACGTGAGCTTCTTGATCGGGCTCCAAATTGTCCGCCTTATTTGAAGAGGGCTGCTTCACATTGAACAGGAGGTCAATCTCATCTAACAGATTGTTTTCGTGGCCACCTTGTTCAATCTCGTAGACATGCGACAGCGGATCTACCAGTTCACGAGAGCAACCTGGCCCATGCTCACTTCCAAACAGAGAATTGAATGAAAAATCATCCGGCCTTTCTACAGGGACAATCATACTCTCGTCCAAAATAGGCGGTGCGAAGTCGAGACAGCCATCAAATTCTTTAACATGATCGGATAGTTTTTCTGTTTCCAAATTTGAGTCTTGGAACGACATAAAGATAATATCTCTAATCGGGGCAGGATTGTTCGCAATCACTCTGTCCTCGAATGGTTCATCAAAAAGTTTGTCGCATTCATTTGGTTCTTTTGCCTTGCTAGCTTCGAATAGCAGCGATTCCAAGCCATTGCCTTCTATTGACATGGCACAAGTAACTTCTACTTCCACTACTAGAGAAGGGCGGGATTCATCAATAACATTGCTTGGCAAACTAAGTTCACCGCTGTCATCATCCGTGGTGACAATAGGGAAATGCGCTACAGCAGTTTTCGCGGGATGGCCAATCAAACTCATTTCTTGGCAATCATGGTCAGGAAATTCAGGTAATACCTCTTGCATAAGGTCAACAGAATTATTTTGCATCGGTGATGGGAAAGATATGGGAGAGAGTGCATTGGACGCGCGAAACAGAGCTTTCTCCTCCTTCGCCAATGCCTCTGACGAACTCAGATGCTCTTTTTGAGAGGACTCGCAATCTGAATCCATATGGACGGAAAGAGGCGTGGAAACTCGAGAAACCTCAGAGGCAGCATAACTAACGCAGGTTGAGGTCGATGAAGTCGCTGAGCCAACGTTGGAGCCTTCGCGTTTCATCTTCCCCAAGTATTTTTCAAATATGATGGCGGGTGGCTGCAAAAGCGGGGACGGTATTTGCAGCTGTGATGGGGTAGTTTGTTTGTTGCGGTGACAAAACAAAACCGCGATTCACCTCACTGAGTCTCTTGTCCCTATCAGCCCGTTTGAATGGATTCTCTGACACGGTCCAGCGCTCTGGATGTTGCTCGTTTCCTAGCTTATGTTGCTGTGGAGCATCCTCTGCGGCACAGGCTGCGCTGGCTTTTTCAGAGCGAGAGTTTCGTTGTTTGACGGTTGTGTTTTCGGTTAGGGAGAGCTTGAATTTGAGCGGGTTCGAGGTAATCAGGGTCATCATCGTGTCTGGGGTCATCGGCTGCTTTTGGCGGATGGCGGTGTTTGTCGCAGTGGCCCGGAACGGGTTGTTGGACACGGCGCCTCGGCTTTGTAGTGCTGCCAAATCGCTCTGGGTCGTCGGCATCTGCGCGTGGCCGCCAGCTGATGAGGATGATGGTGGATTGCAACGCGTTTCCTCCACTTGTGACATTTCTCAAACTGCAGTGTTTATTGATAACCACCACTCGTTACTCTCTCTCTCTCATATAAATAAAGGTGAGCCATTGGCCTGATGAGCCTTATTGTAGCAAGACAATGGTCGCTTCATTGTCTGTGTGATTCTTCAAACAGCATTGTCTTCAAATCTTCGAATCTGATGCACTCCGCAGGTATGCATCCTCTAAACCTGGCCCTCCTCCTCCTCCTATGGATAGCCGCGACAAAAGTCTCAGCGTGAGTTTCTACTATGCAAATTGTGCGGTGAAACCCTTATAACGGCACAAATTGCAGGCGCCCCATCCCCTTTGACTTAGAGCCTCGCCAAGCGCCAGTTTTGGCCCAATGTGCAAAGGCATGGGCAGCTGGAACACCCTACAATTTCTTCACGACAGTTAGTTACCTAGGAAACAATTATTACAGCCTCGCGATGATCAGCCCGACTGACGGAGCTCCCGGAACTACCAAAGACGGAAAATGGTCACTTTCGGGCCCTTGCAACCCTGCCTCGCTCGCTGCAGTTCCAGTAGTCGCCCAAAAAGGCATGCTTCTAAACCAAACAACATATACGTCAACCACAACATTGATTACGGACACTAAAACGTTTACGAGCACATCCACTACAAAATCAAGCTCAACAACGAGCTCTACTTCAACCAGTACAACTTCGCCAACTTCTACCACAAGAACAACAAGCTCGACTTCGTCAACTACAATATCGACTACAAGCTCAAGCTCAAGCTCGACAACCACTCGAACCACAAGCACGACGACGAGTTCTTCTTCATCATCATCGACTTCCACTACAAGCACAAGCTCGACCACCACTTCGCCTACTAGCACAACGAGCTATACAACTTCCAGCTCGACAACTTCCACGTCAACAACGACTACAACCACCATTGTAGTCGCCAACAAAGCTAACGCGATTGCATTCACACCTTGTGCAACACCCTGGGTTTCAGGATCCTCGTACAACTTCTTCAAGACCGTAAGCTACAATGGCAACAACTACTACAGCTTATCAATGATTGGGCCAGCAGATGGACCACCAGGATCTACAAAAGATGGAAAATGGTCTCTTACCGGACCATGCACTTCTACAACTACGAATAAAGCTGATGGGCTTGCTCCGCTGCAAGCCACAAGCACAACGACAACGTCTTCAACAACGACATCAACTTCAACGTCTAGTTCATCAACAAGCACAAGTAGCTCCACTTCTTCAAGCTCCACTTCAACCTCGTCCACAACAACTTCCACTTCAACATCGTCGTCGTCAACATTGAGGTATGTCCAACCCTTTCAATTCAATGTTTTAAAAAACGAAGAACCAGCACCACGACCACACTCACAACTAGTACAACGCTGACTACTAGTACTACGAGTTCAACGTCGACATCGACGACAATCAGTACAACCACTTCCAGCAGCTCAACGAGTAGCACCACAACAAGCACTTCGTCCACGTCTACGACAAGTAGCACGTCAACAACCAGCAGCAAGTCCACAACTAGCTCAACCTCCACAACCACTGTGACGTCGACAACGAGCAGCACATCTACGACGAGCTTAACCACATCTACTTCGACGACGAGCAGAACATCATCGTCCACAACGAGCTCAACATCCACGTCCACTATAACCAGCTCAACTTCCACGACGAGCTTCACTTCAACTTCAACCACCAGCAGCACATCAACAACCAGCACTACATCTACGACAAGCTCGACGTCGAGCACCTCAACCTCCAGCACAACGAGCAGTACTTCGACGACGAGCACCACCTCAACAAGTACGACCAGCAGCACATCCACCACGAGTACTTCATCCACGAAAAGCTCGACTTCGACCACCTCTACCAGCACCACAACAAGTAGCACTTCGACCAAGAGCAGCACGTCCACAACGAGCTCAACATCGTCATCCACCACCACCAGCACGTCTACAACCAGTACAACCAGCAGTAGTTCGACGACGAGCAGCACGACCACAACGAGCTCAACATCGTCATCCACCACCACCAGCACGTCAACAACGAGCTCCACAACGTCAACTAGTACAACAAGTAGCACATCCACAACGAAGAGCTCGACGACGAGCAGCACGTCTACAACCAGTACAACAAGTAGTAGTTCGACGACGAGCAGCACGTCTACAACCAGTACAACAAGTAGTAGTTCGACGACGAGCAGAACGTCTACAACTAGTACAACAAGTAGTTCGACGACGAGCAGCACGACCACAACGAGCTCAACATCATCATCCACCACTACCAGCACGTCAACAACGAGCTCCACAACATCAACTAGTACAACAAGTAGCACATCCACAACGAAGAGCTCGACATCAACCACCTCGACATCAAGCACGACAAGCAGTACTTCGACGGCTAGTACCACCACGTCCACGATCACTACTACTACGAGCTTGTCGACCAGCACTTCTTCTTCGACCACCACAATCACGAGTAGCACTTCAACGACGAAATCTACAACCACGACGAGTTCAACAAGCAGTACGTCCACGTCAACAAGCACAACGACCGGATCTACTTCGACTTCAACCACTAGCAGCACCTCGACCACAAGTTCGACGAGCCCGACTAGCTCAACGTCTACCTCCACCACTACGTCTACAATCACAACAGAAACAACCACAACCAGCACTTCGACGTCTAGCACGTCTACGACTAACTCCACAAGCACAGACACGTCCACTACAAGCACATCCACCACAAGCACATCCTCTACAAGCACATCCTCTACAAGCACATCCACATCAAGTACAAGCGACTCAGCCACCACACCAACAACTTCAACTAAAAGCTCGACTAATTCTACCGTAATGGTGACAACAACAATGAGTGTTTTGACCAGCATATCCACATCAAGCACCTACACAACGACTTCTACTTCGACATCAACCTCTGTATCAACCACCACCACGGACACAACAACGACATCAAGCTCGACCACATCTACGTACTCAACATCAACAACGACCACGAGCTCGACCTCAACGACCAGCACCGAATCAACGACGACGAGCACATCCAGCACATCCACTTTCACCACGACAACAACGAGCTTCACCGCAACAACATCCACATCAACGACAACCACAACCATTACCTCTCCACCTCCACCTTTCCTCAATGCAGCAAAAGCCGACGCACTTGCTACCTCCAATCCCTCCAGTAATGACAACTCCAGTTCAGGGACTTCCAGTACTTCCTCTGTCGCCGGCTCGACCGCGGGTGAGGACTCGAACGAAGCGAACGGTTTGTAGTTCTCAAGCAACTCTGCATCTTGTTCTTGCTAACAAAACACCAGGTGCAGTCAGCGCGTCGAACGGCGTTGGGGGAGCCAATTTATCCGATGGTACGGGAACTGGACCCTCCAGCGCTTCATCTACAGACCCAAATCCGACGCCGGGTATCGTTAATACACCTAGCAGCTCCTCTCCTTCAGGCAGTAATGGAAGTGGAGATTCCGGATTTTCAACTGCTACAAGTGGCAATGCAAGCGGAGCGAACGGCGCGGGCAACACGGGTAGCACGACCAATGGCGATACCGATCCCTTCGTTTCATCCAATCCCGGAACCGAGAACTCAAGCGCTTCATCAGCAGACAGCACTGCTGCAAACGGAACTGCGGGAGCGGGCAGCAGTTCGCTCTCATCGAGTGCTGCATCCGCAGACACTGCTTCCACGAGTACGGCGACGAGCGCGGATAACCCCAATAATGGCGCCTCCCCATCCGATAGTGTTGGATCGATTAGTGACGGAAATTTAGCATCTGGTGCTTCATCAACTGGAAGCAGTTCAGCAAGCGGGACAACTGACGGAAACTCGTCTTCATCAAATACTAAAACCTCAACGACCGGTGCAAGTTTCTCTGAAGGATCCCCCATTCCAAGCACTGATGGATCTGGAGGGCCTGGCGCTTCGTCAACAGACAGCAGCTCCACGAGCTTAACGTCAGGCATGAGTAATACATCAAGCAGCGCTGGAGGCTCGTCTTCAGAAACTACAGGCAAATCTGCCGGCGCAGCCCAAGAATCTTCTTCCACGGACAGCAGTTCTAAGAGTGGAACATCAAGCACGGGTAGCGGAGCCGCTGCGGATTCTGAATCCTCTTCATCAACGGGCAATATCTCCGGGTCCTCAAGTGCCTCCTCTAACACTAACGGTCTTTCAGGGGATAATACCGATACGAGCAAAGCGTTCCCCACCGTGTTTGCAAAAGCGGTGCAGCCTTTTGCAAGACCCCTGCAGGAAACAGCATCTCCGACGTTCGGGAAGCCGGTTGTTGCGACAACCCAGCAAATTCCAACCGTTAGTTTAAACGTGTTTGGGAAAAAGTTCACGGTCGGGCCCCAGTCCACTTCGTCGATCACGGAAAGCAAGAACTACACAAAGACGAAAGTGAAAGCCACTGCCATCACTCAAACCAAGTCGAAAAAGTCGAAAAGTCTGAAAAAGAAAACCGCCTGAAAAAGGGGTTTACTTTCTACTTTCTATCTCCGTGAATAGCGCATTCTCTTATTCCATTTTCACTTTTTGGACACAAATGCCATAAAAGTGATGAATTTTGCTAAAACAAAGTCTTATTTTCTTGGTGCGCACCGCAGTGTCCACAAACAAGTCAAGTGCAATGACCTAACCAAAAAACCAACTCCTACTGTGGCGGGCCTTGTCCCGTCTTACCCAAATCAACCCCACCAATTTCCCTTTTGCTTCCAAATGCGGAGTTCCGACTGAGACTAGCGCCGCTCTTGAAGCCCGTCAAGATGGGCAGCACATTTCTGCCCTCGGCCAGCGTCCCAGCACTAAAATGGTGTTCCTGTTTGGCAGCCAGTTTGGGTCCGATGCGGACTCCTATGTATCCTTTGCTTTCGGCGCAGCGGGAAAGGGCGTA
>MU615193.1:0-13855 GCA_025201725.1 Chytriomyces sp. MP71 | reverse complement strand
ACAAATAAAATAGAAGGGTAGCTGCTCTCCAGCTCGGCAAAAACTGGGCCAATCATCTTGCATGGACCGCACCTATACAGACGACTTAAGAATCACGCAGCGAGCCATTTCGCCCACGAACCACGTCGCGGTCCAGTCTACAACGACCGTCTTTCCACTACTGAGAACTTGCTTCCATTCTTCGAGGCTGGTGAGTTGTCTAACCATCGCTAATTGCGGGGGTCGGGGATTTCAAAATTTATGTGAGAAACAAAAAGAAGCGACCTCGTTTTTCTCCTATTGTTCGCCAATCCCCTTGTTTCCCTAAGCCTGTGAAGCGTGTTCAACCAAGGAGTTTAGTTTGTCAGAAACGGCCAAGCATGCGGACACCCTCGCATTCCATCGCCACGCTTCTCATCCTATTGCTGCGCTTCTCTGCATCCGCTTACAACTTTTCTTGGTCGCCTGGATACACTGCTGCTCCCTCCTCTCCCGTTTGGCTCGAGTACTTCAAGGCAGTGAAAGGAACGGATCTCGTTGGCACCGGCGACATCACCACCTGCACAGGCCCCCTGAAGAACGTATGGGGCGCCACATTTGATGACGGTGAGTAATGTCAGGTTGGCAAGGGAAATCTGGACTCTCGATCCTTATGGGGTGACCTTCCAGGTCCATCGCCCAATACGCAAGTCGTGCTCGACTATTTTGCAAACTTAAGTATGCGTACCACGTTCTGGGTCATTGGCGCGAACGTGGTACAGTACCCCGACATGGTGCTCAAGTCCTTCAGTGCCGGCCACCAGATAGCGTGAGTTGTAAATAAACCCATTTTCGCCCAGTCGTAACTCATTTGTCACGGCGAAAAACTTTAAACCACCATAAAATTAGCTTGCACACGTGGAGTCATCCGGACCTCACTACTCTATCGCAGCAGCAAATTGTCGCGGAGCTCATTTACGTCGCCAAGGCCGTGTTTGAAGTGACTGGCCAGTTTCCCAAATTCTTCCGCCCACCCTGTAAGTGTTTTTCCTTTGTTTTTCTTATTAGCTATAGTAAAATGAGCGTGGAGATTAGACGGGGCTGTGAACGACCAAGTACGAGAGATAGCGGCGATGATGGGGCTGCGGAGTGTGACGTGGGCGGATGATTCGCAAGATTGGAGCTACGTGGGAACAGGCAACATGTACAAGGTGGCCCAGGCCTTCCAGAGTTGGATGGATCAGGGCAAGTCGAACGAAATCTCGCTGGAGCATGACTACGACGTGTCTCCGTGAGTAGTAGTCGTCTCATATGCATTAGAATAAGTTTTTGAATGTCCTTTGGATGTCAGTGAAACAGTTGCTGTGATGGCGCAGAGCATGGATATCATTGTCAAGGCGGGTAAAAGGATTGTGACACTTTCTCAATGTATTGGGGAGGCGGACCCATACAACAATGCAGTTTTGCAAGGTTTCTTTGCATCAGGGCAGTTTGAAAACCGTGACAAGTTGATGAACGTGACTACATTCCCTCCAAACAGCAGCATCAGCACAGAAACAACGTCGTCAGGAAGCTCAATGACGACGCTCACTGCCACATACGCAACTAATCATCTCAGTCTCAAATCCGTGATAGGTACAGAGAAAGTTGCCTCAATCACTGGCGTCAGGACGGGGGACGTTGGAATCAAAAGTACACCATCACGATCAAGCAATGCTTCTGAATCTTCCCTACAAATCACTTCCACAGCGCTTACAGGCATCATTATTGGCGTTGTGTCTGCTTTCCTACTGGCACTGGCGCTGTTGTGGATGCATTTGCGTTCCAAACGAGGGCATTCAAGAAAACGAAAACATGGCTTAGATTCAGCTGTTCCACTGTTATCAAAAAGATCCTTATCTTTTCCGGACCGACCGCTTAATGCGATGTCCCTTCAACCCGCTTGTGTGTTCGACACACCCATTTCTCAACATCCGACTCAGACACCACCTCGCCATTGCAATCCTCCAGATTTATCAGCACAACAGAATACATTTCAGCAAAGTCAACTGTCTTGGCATCTGTTTTTTCCCTCGCTTTCACAAGCTCAAACTGGACCTTGGCAAAGTCCTTCCACATTCTCGTCACAATGTAATCAACCACACGCTCTGTCCATTTTATCTCCGTTCCCGCCAGAGCAACCTGTATTTCAGCAGCAGCCACGGACTCCACCTGCTCACGAACCAACATGCAGTCCACCTCAACCCAGAATTCGCACTGCAATACCATTAACCTCTTCTCCGATACCGCAACCATATGCCCCGATCAAGCGCCGTTTTGCTCAAAGCCCTCTTATTCAACAAACTACAACTCGCATCCTATCAGACCATACCGAGAGCATAGACGCATTCTTCTTCGACTTTGATTACGGTGATGAGCAAGAGGCATACGATCCTGCCAAACGGCGCATCAATGTTTCTCCGTCGCGGGAGTACTAGCATGATTTTTTTAAGCCTTTCATTTGACTTATTGTGTCTTATTAGCTTGTTGAAGTCAGTTAATGGCTGCTCGAAAAAGTGAAATTGCAGGGTTCTGAGTATTGGGGAGAGTGATTCCTACAACCAAACTAAACCGAATTAGTTTCGTTCATTGGCACAAAAAAAGCTGACCTTCTGTCTATGCTCTTGCCACGAATTCAGGCTACTTGTAAACAATCTACCTTAAATCGATGTTGTTGGTGGCACAGGGTTTGGTTAAATCTCACTCACGCTTGCCCTTTTGCGCATTGTCGAACCTCATGGTCACACGGTGGCATTCGCAAAGATCCACGCTCGCCACTAATTCTCTCATTCTTGCCATTTAATGAATATGATCAAACTTAATTGTCAACCGTGAGCGCAGGTAGAGACAACCTTTCTGTATGGTTGCTTTGGACGAATGGTTTGCTTAGGGTTAATGGACCAGAAAGATTCAACACAACGAACGTGGACCTAGAACGTACAAGCAAAGACAGTTTACTCTTCGTGAACAAGCGAGGACTGCCACCATCTTTAGGTCTTGTTCCTTGATTCAAAAACACAAGGTCAAATCTATTAGACGCGGGCTCTTCCACCGTTCAAGAACTGTGATGGACTCGAATTGTATTTTGGTGCTTGATTACGGATCGTTATTGGAATGAATGCTCCTCTAGATTGACAGAAACTCCTCCCTTGACTGCCGATAGAATCGGTGGTTTGCTTGCATTAAAACTCTTGCAACCAAATGGGTGCCCGACGATCCAAGCGGCGGGAGAGCAGTGAGGACGGCGAATACGATCCCCGTGGCAGCACCAAGCGACGGCGAGATGCAGCGGCCGAGTCAGAATCCGATAACTCTGCATCCGAAGTAGAACCCGTGAAGCAGGGATCACCGCAAACTTACGCCGAGCGGCTGCTCCCGATCGCGGATAAAGGCGTCTGCGGCGACGCAGAGACGCATGAGACGCACGCAGCGGTCGCGGCAAAGGTGGCTCAGCTCGCGCATCTGCTGCGCGACGCGAACGGACGCGCCTTGGTGCACACCGGCGCGGGCATTTCCACCGCGGCAGGTCCATAGTGCGCTTGTTGTTTAGCATTCTCAATGGTAGTTTCAGGCGTGCCGGACTTTCGAGGGCCGAACGGGGTCTGGACATGCGAGCTCCAAAGCAAGCCTAAACCGCACGGGGTCAAGTTTGGCGATGCAAAACCCACGTTGACGCACAAAGCCATCAATACCCTGATCGAGCATGGCTTCTTGTCGCACGTCGTAAGTCAGGTAGGTGCTTCCAACAAAGGATCCCTCTCACGGAGCCCAACTATAGAACGTTGACGGCCTCCACACTCGTAGCGGACTCCCACGCGAAGTGTTGAGCGAAGTCCATGGCACGGCTTTTGCGGAATGGTGCAAGAAGTGTAACAAGGAATGGCGCACAGAGACTGAGGTGGCCACTATCGGCCTCAAGAAAACGGGAAACAAATGCCTAATCTGTGGGACTCCATTGCGCGACATGCTGTGCGATTGGGACTCGCAGCTTCCGGATGACGAATGTGCGAGGGCGATTGAGGAACACAAGAAGGCGCAGCTGGTGATTTGCGTTGGGAGCAGCTTGAGGATTCGGCCTGCGGGCCTGTGGCCCATGAAGACTAAACGAAAGGGAAAAGGAGAGCCACCCGGCAAGATTGCTCTCATTAATCTTCAGAAAACTCATATCGACAAACAGTGTGATATTCGCATCTTCGCGAAATGCGACCTGGTCTTTCAAATGCTTTTAAAGGAGCTGGGTTTACAAATACTTGAAAAAAATTAAAATTTATGCCACAAACATTGGTCATATCAATTTTTTTCCCTGGGTTTTCCATAGTATTTTAGGTGCAAATTTGATTTTGGGACTTCATTCACAATAGATTTTCGTTCTCGGTCCCTGCGATGAGGACAGACTGTCCCACAACGACAAGATTTGGTTTTCTCAATTACATCAGAAGCGCGGCAATCCCTTCCACACGTCCTTATTAAGCTGACATCGAAGAGTTAGTACGCAGGAGCACTAAAAAAAATACTGAGGAACTTGACACATCCGCAGGGGTGGCCTGGTGGCCTCTGACCTCCACGAATCAAAAGCACAAGGGATACGTGCATTTTTTGTGGATAAATAGGCCGAATCCATGAAAGACAAGGGCAAAGAAAGGGAGCTCGTAACAGGCTGGCTGCCTCCATATTCGCGGATGATTTGCGGAGGGAGATGGATGGGTTGCCGTTTCTTTTGACCAAAGAACTTCCTCACATTCACGAAGTCAAGGGACTTCTACCCACTACAGATCGCAGACTCGAGACATGCAGCGACACGTGACGACTGGAGCTGGTGCTGACGATGGCGTTCGCGTTAGCCGAAGCAGCAGCGGCCGAAGCGATCGCAGCCTTGGCGCAGGCGTAACATCGCAAGGAATGCGACGTAGTGGAAGTGGAAGTGCAGGCCGGGGAGGGACGGGATCTCATTTGAACCTGGGTGCGGGAACGTCAACTGGTGGATCGGGCGTTGTCTCGCACACGCAAGGGCAGGGACCTGTGCAAGGCGTGCCGTTACTTTTCCAAAGCTACAATACTGCGGGTCATGTCGGAAACGGAGGCGATCTGCTGTTGGTGCAGCACTTGGGCTTCGGCCAATCAAACTCGCTAGAAAACTATACAAAGGCTCAACCTACAGCTCGTGACAGCTTTTCGCTTTCGCGGCGGAGTTTATCACACAACTATTCACCGGAGAGGTCCCTCTCACCCTCATCACCCTTTCAAGAATTCCTGCCTCACCAGCCACCAGCAAGCACCCAACCGCCGATAATCATCCCTTCACCGCCCCCTCCGAGCGCTGCAGCCCTCCGAGCTATACCCATGAATCGACAGCTCTCTATGCCAGTACCCCGCAGCAGTCGCATGTCTCTAACTAGTGACACGACGAGTACCCTTTCCTTCTTCTCGTACACCGATAGTGTCGCCAGCGCCCCAACAACACACCGTTCGTCTCCAGGACCCAATGGACTTTTTCGAACTCGCAGCTACAGTGAAGCTCCACAACCAGGACGCCCGACCATGAGTGCTATCTCGAGCGCAGGATTCATGGAGCACACGGACCCGACCTGGATGCTGAGACACGTGCTCGCGCAACCCAACGTTATGTATGGAGTAGTAGCACGGGAGCGGACTAGTCGCGGATGGCTTAGGATGCTGAAGAGCTGGAACGCCTATCTCGTTGTATTTCGCGATGGCACGCTGAACACCTATCATTTGGGCAAGAACACTGTGAGCCGGTACAAGTTTTCTCGACCTGGAGAATGCATCAATGGGCCTTTCTTTTCACCCGGCAGTGAATTGTGGGATTTTATACCTGGTATACCGCCGCTGTTGGCGAGTGGAACACTTTTTCAGACGCCGAGTAGCGTGCTGCGGCTAACGGAGGATAGCGAAGTGCATGTTCACGAGCAAGGGGTGTACGTTCTCAAGGTTACAGGCCGAAAATTCAATTTGCTAGTTCCGGATACTCCAGCAAATGCAACTACTACTTCATCAGGAGGGAAGCTGCCGTCGGTGCCAGACAGCAGCGAAACCGTGAATTCGTTCACACAAGATGAATCTTCAATTCTACCTCCGGCATCCGTGACGGCTTTCAGGGTGAACCACTATGCGTCGGGGTTAACTGAGGAAAAGACATGGATGCTCCAGTTCGAAACGGCCGAATCCATGATGGAGTGGATGACAAGGATTCGACGATCTATTTCGCTTATCAAGGGAGTCGTGGCTTCTGCAGCTTGAGCCGACCTTCCTTATCATCTCATGGTGACTTGTCGTCGCTTCGTCCTTTCCTGTGCCATCTCTTTAACTCCAAATACCCGGGATGGTTTCTGTGGCCTTTGTTTCTTTTGCCACCTTGTCCTTCCTTCCTCAAGTTTCTAACCTGTATTTTTGAATCTGGGAAATAACATAGAATGTCTATTTTTAGATGACAGGAAGGGAACAATACATTGCTGGGATGTCCACCTGTAATGATCCTGTCTCCCGCTGGACTCACGCAATCCAGGATATCGTCGACGATATAGTCACTGGCGCCACAGATTTAAATACTCTTCACCAGCAATCCAGCGTCGCAGGTTGTCTTCTGCGGGGCAACGATCTGGAATTGCTCTGGTCCAATGGACTCTTTGCCAAGTGGTTCGCACAAGCAGAAGCGAACTCCACATCGCTACTTCACATACTCGAAAACGAAGTGCAGAAGGCGGAGGGCTCTGTTATGGCGCGGTGGCTGCGATCGGTGACTTCTGGCGACACAATCGAAACGGACTACACGCAGCACTGGCACTTTTGCAAGGTTACCTGGCGCATTAAGAAGATAGCCGATTCAGATTGGGTACTTTTAGGAAAGTTCCGCGCGATAATCGAGGTAAGGTGGCTTGGCCCTCCCTTGGAATCGCGTCGTAATCCTCTCCGATGCACCAGTCCCATACACCAACCGCCCTTCTCAATATCTGGAACTGTGACTGGGATTACGTGCATAAAGATCTGGGCCCACCTTCACGTTGGCCTGAAGAGCTTTTGACAACAGTAACTCGCGTCCTAACAAGCCCCGTGCCCATGGTCGCCTACGTTGGCTCCGATTTTCGTGTTTTGGCAACAAATGATGTGTCAGAGCGAGTGGCTGGAAGCAAGTTGATTGTAAGTTGCTGAGGCTGCTCGAATTGCCAGTCTCATACTATTTACTGTAGAATGGAATCGGCAAGCCAATACAAGATATATATTCGGAAAGCTGGCATTCGGTTGAAAAAAGGCTTCAGAAGGTCTTTAACTCTGGCGAGGCGCAATTTGTAGAGAATCAAGCTATCAATGTTAATCGGCGTGGCGTCATGGAAACGCTTTATCTGTCAATATCGTCACAGCCTATTTTCGTGACTGGCGGTCGTATCATCGGTGTTACTTCCACGTTCTTTGATCTGACCAGCTACGTGCTTCGAAGCCGGCGATTTGATATTGTACGTGACCTCGGGCAAAGCATAAACGGATCCAACAGCTTATCTGAGTTTTGGGTACGCTTGGGCTGGTTTTTTGCTAAACTCAGGACGAGGGATGGAGCTTGTTCTGACCTTCCTGCTTATTGCATGTGAGACGCTTCAAACCCGACCATCTTTGGCATTGAAGAGTGAAGATAACATTGAATTTAGCTATTCATGCATGCAAGACTCTGCCAAAGTCGTTTCATCAAACATGGAGTCAATCCCTGTTGGCTACATTTTGAATGCCTCTGCGCCATTGAACCTGGATCCCATTAATGCCGCCGTGGTCGAAGCTATTCGAACACAGCATCGCGTGGAAGTTATGCTTGATTCCTTGCAAGACCTCAAGGCTGGATGCCTTAGCACGTTGCCTATTGTGAATGAAGGAGGAGTCGTTGTTGCCATCATAGCTATCGGTGCGAACAACTGTCTTGCATTAGATGATGACTATCGCAAATTTGTAGATATGCTGTGGTGAGTGTCTCTCACGGGGCGCGAGAAAGCTCATTGGTGTATAGGAACGAGATTACAAGAGCTTTCAAGTTTACGAGTTCGTTGGAGAGACAAAAGCGGCATTTGGATGAACTGAAGGAGCTTGACAAAACCAGAACGCATTTCTTCGGGACCATTAGGTTTGTTTTGTGATTCTTGAGTATGCCCGTAATGACGTCATGCACCCATTTGACAGTCACGAAATGCGTACGCCTTTAACTCTTATCCTCGGGCCTTTGGAAAGCGCTCTTTCGATACAGGACCTCTCACTTGAAGTGCGGTCACAGCTAAACGTCGCCTTTCGAAATGGAAATCGCTTACTCAAATTTGTGGATAACTTGCTGGATCAAGTCGATTTGGACGTGGCTTCTATCGAACCAGTGTTTCGTCCGACGAATGTATCAGGAAGCACATTGCACATTGTGTCAGGATTCACACACATCATTGAATCCCATCAGTTGGAGTATCGGATCAATATCTCTCCTGATTTGGGGAGTCATGAGTGCTACTTGGATATTATGATATGGGAAAAGATTGTCATGGGGCTTTTGGGTAATCATCTTTAACTGTTTTGAATCTTTGACCAACACTTTGTTTCAAGGTCATGCTGTTAAAGTTACACCAAGTGGATTTATTTCTTGTGAGCTCAAACGGATGGGTGACTCCTTCCAATTGATTGTAGCAGATTCTGGGCTTGATCATCTGCTGAAGGATGAACCTCTTTCAACCACGCATCTACCAGATCTATTCAAAATTGAAGAACTGGTCAGACTGCACCATGGAGACATGCATGTTGAGTGCATAACAGAAAGAGGAACATGTGTATCAGTAGTCTTACCATTGGGCTCCAGCTCTTACCCACATGACCGCATCTTGGATGTGAAACATGAAATGGAGCCTGAAAATTTTGAAAATAATGCGGCAGCAGCTGGAGCAATTGGGTTGAGGAGGGAGCTGGATGACACTCTTATTGGTACAAATGCTTATGAAGCAGGAAGCATCAGTTCAATTTTGGAACTAACAGGACAGGATGTTGTTGCTGATGAAGGAAGCTTAGTCTATGTTGTGCATGACAATAAGGACTTGAGGGAACATTGTGAGCATGTGTTGCATGAGCAATGGCGGGTTGAAGGTTTTGAGAATGGATCCCTGGCTCTGGAGGCTGTGAAGAGGTCAAAGCCCAGTGTGATTGTATCTGACATCATGTGAGCAGGAGTATTTGACACTTTAAGTAACTATAACTGGCTGGTTAGGATGCCAGTCATGAATGGCTTGCGTCTACTACGACTACTTCGCACTGACGAAAATACGAAGGACATTCCAGTTATTCTGATCAGCAGCAAATCAAGTGTTGATGTTCGTGTTTCAAGCTTGCAGGCTGGCGCCGATGACTACTTGGTGCAAAATATATTATCCAAATATCATTCCCAGCTCATTGTTTAATGTTTCAGGTTCGACCATTCAGTAACCGGGAACTTGTAGCACGTGTCAAAACACAACTGGATCTTGCCCATCTTCGGAGAGAATTGTTGTTGAAAGTAAAGCTGCAAACTGAGCAAGCAGAGCTGCATTTGAGTGTGTAAGTTTTCGAAATTTGTATTTACAGGTAATTACAATGTCACCATTTAAAGGTTGAATGATGTTGTCATGCTGAGCCCAGTTGTATTCATCTCATCAGAGAGTAATGTAAGATTCATGCACATTACCATGGGCAATTTGAACTTTTTTTGTTTCAATACAGGACATCAAATATTGCAATTTGAAGTTTGCAGAATTGTGTGGCTATTTCAATGCAGAGGACCTGTTACAAGATGTTAGAATTGGCCAGTTTGCATGTGCAGATGTGTAAGTCTGTTACAAAACCACGTTGAGCACCTGCCACTGATTCTGAGAGACAGGTTTTTGCTGCACCATCAATCTTTGGTGAATCGTCATCTAAAGAAATCAGACATCAGGTTGCGGGAACTTGATCATGATGAATTTAACATGCAACGGGGGGATACAAACATTTGGCTTGAAGCAACTGGTTGGAGCCATCATCTCACCAGATTGAAGAGTTGAAAACCCCCAATAACAGGAACTGTGCGTTGTAAACCAGATGGTTCACTGCTTGGGACCATCAGCTCGTTCAATGATGTCACCCACCGTAAACTACTTGAAGATGAACGCATTCAGACCTTGGAGGCAAATCAAGTGGCACAGAAGAAGAGAGCAGATGAAGCTGAATCACTTCGCAAACAACAGGAAAACTTCATTGATAGTTGAGTGACTCATAATTGCCTTGGCAGATGCTTTTTTTAATGAGATAATACAGTGATCTGCCATGAAATAAGAAACCCACTTTCGGGCATCACCAACAACAATGATTTCATTCGGGAAACATTCAGTGAAATGAAAGTGTTAATTGGTCAGCACACTCCGAATACTATTCTGCTGAAAGAATGCCTGAACCAGGGATTAGAATATGTTGACAATATCTCATTCTGCTCTCGTCATCAAAAGGTGATTTTATTATTTATTTTTTTATTTGAAAGAATTTATCCTTGTTTGTTAGACTATAGCAGACCAAGTTCTGAAAGTATCAAAACTGAAGTGAGTAACTGTTGTCATATAACGCTCGTAACATTTCTTCTTCAGCATGAACCTTGTCACTATTGACAAAACCATCTTTTTTGAGCCTGTGGATCTGATAATTGGATTGGCTGACTCATTTGCAGCGGAGTTCCGCCACAAGGAAATTGACCTGGTCATTGACATCACTGACACCTTGAAACAATGCAAAGGCAGATTCTTTGGAGATCCACCTCGGATTATACAAATCTTTATTAATGTTATGGCAAATGCTATCAAGTTCACAATGAATCGTCCAAGGCGACAGATTACCGTTTCTGCTGATTTAGCTGAAGTGAGAAACCACAAAGCTGACTTGAACTGTACTCTACTATTGTCTATCACTGATACGGGTGCTGGAATGTCAGAAGACGATACATCCAAACTCTTTAAAAGGTTCAGTCAGGCTTCCAAGGTTTGTTTCCAAACACCTAAATTATCAGTGTTAATAGTCCCACAGACAAATGAGTATGGGGGTAGTGGATTGGGGCTGTATATTTCAAAGAACTTGGCAGAACTGATGGTTTGTAGAATCAATTCAATAGGTCCCAAATTAATAGACACACCAAAGGGAGGTGGTATGCAAGTAAAAAGTATCCTTGGTAAAGGCACCACATTTTCCTTCTATTTCAAAGCAACCTGCGATACAAGCAACATTGGGCCTGATGGTCCAAATAAGAGAAAGCCTGATGAAGCCCCTGAGATAGCCAGTCAGTCACCTACAAAAATACTGAAGGTCTCCCCAACCAATGATGGTATATTATTAAAGTCATATCCTTTACTTGTAAAATTAATTCAATTTTCTGCAGGGAAATTCAGAATCTTGGTTGTAGGTGGGATTTACAATCAAAACTTCAAAACCTAATGTACACAATTAGATGACAACAAAATCAACAGACAGATTCTTCAAAAGCATTTAAGGGAACACAATGTAGTCACTGCTTGTGATGGACAAGAAGCATTCAATTTGGTAACAACCTCGGTCCCATTTGATTTGGTTTTGATGGTGAGATTTGACATTGCATTGCTTAGTAACTAATGTGTGCCTTTTAGGACTTGGAGATGCCTGTCTTGAATGGCATTGAAGCCACTGTTAAGATTCGGGCATGGGAAATCGCCAACAAGAAGGATCACATTCCCATTCTTGCTGTGACTGGAAATGCTCGTCCTGAGCAAATTCAAGAAACAATCAGCTATGGGGTTGATGACGGTGAGTTCATACTATAAGATTCCAGCCTTCCTAACTGTCTTCCAGTGTTGACCAAACCTTTTCAAAAGTCTGGTCTGTTTGCCATGCTGCGAGGCTTTTTGGATGTAAAGAATTAATAAAACTACAATGAAAATAAGAGTATCACATGAAAAACACTATATAACAAGAAAAAATTGTTTCTGTCATACAAAACCTGACATCACTTCAATTGATTCCTGAAATGACCTCCCAAAGACAAATGGATATAGCCCAAAGAGTGATGCAATCAAACTGAATTTTTCAAACTGGCTATTATTGTATAGAATAAAGTAATGTTGATATTGGTTGAGAAAGCAAAAGTCAATTTACCATTTTGCGACTGCCTGACCGCAATCAAAGTGAGACAAAATGCAATTGATAGCCCCAAGCTACTAATATGACTTCTTTGTGCTATTGTTTGGATTATGCTTTTGGCAGCAAGGTAGTGTGAAAATATGGTTTCCATTTGTTCACTTATTGTGGCTAGCATGCAGCAAAAATGTGAGACACCACACTCACTTGATATTGCTACAGGTATGAAGAAACTGCAATAAATGGTCTCACTTACTCATTTTTAGTTTGGGGACATCTATACAAGCCATTTATGTGAAGGCATGAAGTGGCAGTATTGAGCAAAATGAAGTTTAAGAGTGTTGTGCAAAATTTGGCATGGCACCCAAGTGCCACCAGTTTGGGTGTGATGTCATCACTTCTGCAGTCAAGCAAGCTGCAAATGTGGACAGTCATGTTGAGCCAGCCTTGCTACCATATGTTGCAAAAGATGCTTGAAAATGGATTTCTATCTTTGCTGCAGAATGATACACTCCCCTGTTGCAGAAGTGGCCAGCTGGCAAGGTGGCCACTTCTGCATCTCAAACTTTGGACACCAAAAAAATGTCTGCTGTACCAATATCAGTCATAGATTGAACTGTAAGCTGCATGCCGCTGACACACTTGGATAAGTTGAAGAGGTTGATGAGGTCAGGGTTGTAGGAATGGTGTCGAGATACCCCCCTTTACTGTCTCTACCAGATCCATCTGCAATCAGAGCAATGAGACTCTAGCGAGGACAGTAGTTGCTCTTGGCTGCTCAGACAATTTACTAAACTGCTCAAAATCCTCTCTTGCTTTGTTCTTTACATACACCCAAGTCAAGGTCTCAATTTCTTTAGAAGCCTATCTCAGAAGTGAGAGATGGTACCATACTATCCTATTAGTGGTTGGCCACATGGGGACAAAACATTCACATTTGCTGTCAAGCACAAATGGATTTATTAATCATCTCACCCTTAACTTGACAAATGAGGTTTATTAAATAAAAAAACACCATCAACCTCTTCAAAGTGAAAGTACCAAAATATCACATTGTGCAATTGCAGTTTTCTATCAACAGAGACGAATTTTGGAAAAAATGAAAATGTTTATGTGATCACAAGGAATATATACATGATAGGTAAATGTGACTGAACCGGATTTCGTTTGCCTGAAAGAATAACCTGCTGAAATTGAAGGGGGATACGGTCCTGAGTTTTCGTGACCGCATTGCAAGGGCGTCAATGTGCTAAGTCTTCTATAATTATAATGGGCTGCAGATGCGAAGAATAATTATAAGGCCAGTAAGAAGGAAAAAAAAAATAGTACGTTCAAACAGGACAAATGTTGCACCATTTATTTTGAGCACTCAAATGAAAGCGGCAACGGAGCAAGAGTTACTCTGTGTACAGAGCAGAAAATGAAGAAAGTGGAAGAGACTTGCTTATTTGGCAGCGGCAGCCATCAGGTTGAGTGCAGAACCGGCCTTGAACCAACCAATCTGACCCTCGTTAAAGGTGTGGTTCAACTTGATGTCAACTGTCTTCCCGTCGGGCTTGGCAACATGCAAAGTGAGCGGTACACCAGGAGCAAAGCTCTCAAGGCCAATAATGGAAACAATATCCTCAGGGTTGATCTTTTCATAGTCGGCAGGGTTGGCGAAAGTGAGAGGGAGCATACCCTGCTTCTTCAAATTGGTCTCGTGGATACGGGCAAAGGACTTGAC
>MU615192.1:0-13940 GCA_025201725.1 Chytriomyces sp. MP71 | reverse complement strand
CCTCACAAAAGCACTCTCCTTCAAGTTCTCGTTTCCCTGTAGAGCCAAGTCCTCGTGGAGCACCCATATTTCAACGAAGTGGGCTATGCATCAGGTATTGCAAATGACGCCACGAATCCGAATAGCACCTCATGCATAGTCTACCGTGTTTAATGTAGGTATTTTTATACGAGTATTTGGCTAAAGCAAAGCCTGGCACGGTTACATAAACGGTGATGAGGGGTTGATGAAAGTGGAAGAAGTGTTGAGAGTCGCTTCACCGCTAATTTTTCTCTCTGAGGACCTCTTCTCTCATCCGTCTCACCCGCCAATCAAAATATGGTAAGTAGCCTGGAACAGTGTCGGTGGCGCCCTGTTGCTTGATCCGCTGTGGTGGCTGCGGGAAGCTGTCTGGGGAATGGGGTTGAACGGAGGCGGCGGTGAGACAGGGATTTAAGGGGACCAACCAACCACCTGGGCGGGTTGGCTGCTCCGTCGAACGCATTCATGCTACCATGGAGAGGATTGCTCCATGCTGTGGATCTAAGCGACGTGATCGATTGGTTGCAGGGCCGTGGAGGTGCGGTTACTGTGTGGGCTTGGGTGCTAATTGGGTTTGAAAGGGCGTGATGAGCGGCATGTCCGCCTCAACGACGGCAACGCTGTCAAGCTGCGTGGATCAGACGAAAGGAGGATGGAAGTTGGTATCGTTGATTGGGATTTGAGGGTCACGTTGTTGGACTAGGGGCAGATGTTGGACTCACAGCGTCAGTATTTAACACGCATTCTGCCACAACCAACAGTCTTCTAACTGGCTCAGAATCGGTCTTTACGGTGGAATCCACGGTCTTCAGCTGGTGCATGTCTTGTTTTTGCCAAACGTCGATTTTGGTGGCTGACCTCCCTCGAACGACAGTTGACCGCTATTATCACTCTTGCGGGCATTGCCGATCAGGCTAGATATGGGCCCTCCGGTATCTGCATCCTTTACATTCAGGACTACAAAGTGGACCAGGCCAACCCGGGATACTATCTCTTCAACGCCAACTCCTCCGCATGCAGCGGCATCATGGGCCTCAGCGCCATCAGTATGCTCCTCGCCCTCATTGTTGGCGCTGCATCACTCTACTACATTGTCCGCGCCGAGTTCCGTGCTGTGCGCCTCATTTTCGGAATGGCCGTGGTCGCTATCGTCGAAACCCTTCTCGCTTTCCTTATGGCCGTCGTGGCCACCATCGGTATTAATACGACTTGCGGTCAGTTTGCTGGAGCTGGATTCAGCTGCTCAACCATCTTCAGCGGTGGATTCTTTGAGCAGGAGACGAGCAAGACGTACCCCAAGAGTCTGGGTGTCGTCAACATGGCCGTTGTTACGAGCTGGTTGTGCTGTTTGTCTTGGGCTGCGTATGCTGCTTTGGAGGTTCTCAACTGGAGAAACTCCGTTTAAAAGGAGTCACTCATAAATCATCTTTCTTTGTCCATGTCCCTTGTCCAAAGCACCTCTGTGCTTTCACATTATGCCTTTTTTGGTTCTCTCTGTTTACCCCTCATTTTGTGTTGTTCCCTTCATTTGCCCAGTGCGGTTTGGTTCTTTATCGGAGACGGTGTTGCGTGGGACTGGTTCCTCCTCGCCCTCGTGCCGCCTGAGGTGCAGATTAGAGCCACATGCACCGCATTTTCCAATTAAAAGCATTTAAGTACTAGCGAAATGAGATTAATTCACTCTATCAAGGGGATGAACGGCGACTGCAAACCATGCGCAGTCATGAAAGCCGAGTGAGCAGCTTACGACGAGAACAAGACATAAAGCCAGTGTTTTCAAGACGCAAGGGCAATTTGACACGACTCGTATCAAAGAAAACTTTATTGATGGAATGGCCATCCCGCATAGTTTCAAATCTGGACAATGAGGTGAGTAACCTAATCAAAGAAATATAGGAATATTACCCTTTTGCTATGAAGCTGCCATGTGGAAAACATACCTCTGCTATTCTTTTTGAGCCAAGGGAGCTTGACGATAAAGGGACTTGGGGTTATCAGGATTAACATATAATTGTAGCTGGAAGTTCAGGTGGATTTCAATCTTGGTAGCCAGCCCATAATGCGAATGGCTTGCAGCATGTCGGATGTCACCTTTTCGAGGCTTTGAATAAATTAAACGAACTTCTTAGCCTGTCGGAAATGATTCGCCAAAAGCAGGTCATACAGCTGGTCTTGCAAAAGAGAGGCAGCGAGAGCGCAGACAGATGCCCGAAGATACGGCGAGAGCAGGAATAACTGGTCGAGGAAAACGTCGAGCGAGTGCGGAACTGGCACCTCGTTGAAATCGAACCGGTCTGAGAGAAGCGGGCGCTTGAAGAGCATGTAATCATCATAAGTAGGAATAAAGTCTGGAGCCAGGAGGGGTAAGCTGGTCGATGCGTGCTTTCGCCATTGCTTGAAATCGAACAGTGATTGCGGGCTCTCGGAGGCATCAATTATACGCGCCAATGTATCCGTATCTTTGAATATGCATGCCACCGTTGCCTTCGTGCATCGATCACAGGCGGGTCGTGCTTGATCACACCGTGGATGGATGGCCATTTTGGGTCAGCCAGCCACAGCTACACTTGCGAGATCCGAAGCCCAAAGCTTACCTTCTTGTGCTGCTTTTGGCACCGCTCGCATCGGTACCGCGATAACAAAGACTCTGCGTTTGAGGCTGGGACCGTAACCTAGGTGGACATGGCGTGACAAGAAATTCAAAGAATGTTTTCTGGCTATCCTTGCGCCTCTTTTCATACGGATTGTCTTTTCTATTCCCGTCATAAGAAATTATTGCTTCTGTTCACACCGACCGAGGGAGCGCATAAGGGGGCATGCTGTCTGAACCCTTCGTAAAAATTGGTGTTCACTTGTTTTCGGCAAGGGGATTCCATCACGCACCCCGCCTGTTTATCCCTCTGCGAATTGGATCAGATCGGATCGATGGAACTGGAACCTCCTGAGATTGAAGCGTGAGTGTCCAGCCGCCTTCAGTCTGCAATCGTACGCTTGCGTCTGATCTGAAACACTCGCGCTCAAAGTCGGCAGATGTCCGTAGCTGCTCGTCGGGCATTAGCCTTCCAGCACCTGGACGAAGCCGAAATGGGCTGGTTCCACCTGCGAGCCGTCCTCGTGGCAGGCGTGGGCTTCTTCACGGATGCATATGACATCTTTGTTATCTCGCAAGCACTGCCCATGATCTATCAAGTTTATTATTCTTCGCTCATCAGTGGGTCCTTCCCACCTTCAGCTACACTGTCAAACTCTTCGATACCCCGCACCCCTCAAAACACCAGGGTTGACTTCATCAACAGCTATCCTGACGGCGTGCATGTGGACGCATGGTTGAAGGCATCCACAAACTGGGGAAATCTGGTGGGACAGCTTATCTTTGGTGTGTTGGGCGACAAGCTGGGCCGCAAGAAAATGTACGGCGTGGAGCTCATTATCATGATTGTCTGCACCGTGTGCTCCGCATTCTCGTCCTCGATGGCGCACGGTGCGAGTATACTCGTGGTTCTTTCCATCTGGCGCTTCTTGCTGGGGGTCGGTGTGGGAGGTGATTATCCCGCCTCGGCAGTCATCACTTCTGAATTTGCGAACGTGCGGTATCGCGGTATGATGATTGCAGCAGTGTTTGCGATGCAAGGGATTGGAATTCTAATGGGAGCGATTGTGTATGTGAGCTGCTTAGCTGCGCTCAAGGATTCAATTCAGCAAGACTTTACCTACTTGGATTATGTGTGGCGAATTACACTTGGAATCGGAGTCATTCCTGCACTATTTGCTGTCTACTTTCGGCTGACCGTGCCAGAGACTCCCCGATTTACTGCAGACGGTGTGTGGCTTTCAAGAAAAAATTGTGTGCATGCCCTAAACCCCCCTCATCACAGTCATGGGTGCTACAGACAAAGCTGTCGATGATATCGAACGAATTCTGGCTCTGAATGACATGGGAACCGTGTTGACGAGCTGGGGCACGGAGCAAGAAGCGAAGGCGGTGGAAGTGGTCAAAAAGAATAGCATACAAGAATTCCGAGAGTACTTTGGACGATGGAAAAACATGAAAGTACTAATAGGCACGACATACTGCTGGTTTGCTCTGGATGTTGCGTGGTTCGTATCTGTGGTTGTGTCGAAGCGTCTGCAACAACACACTCACCATTTGCGCATGACAGGTACGGGCTGGCGCTGAATCAATCCACGGTATTGAATCTTATCAATTTCAATGGCCCCAAGAAGATTTCCGTAGATGTGACTGTCGCTGGTGTGACAACGAAATCGCTAGTGACGCCACCCATCGAAATCTGGAACGTCTTCTTCCAAAATGCAGTCGGAAACATCATTATTGGCCTGGCAGGGACTGTTCCCGGCTACTGGTTTGCTGTCGCACTGATCGAAAAGATGGGAAGAAAACCTATTCAAATGATGGGATTCGCCATTATCACCATTTGCCTTGCCGTCCTTGCCGCATGCTGGTCCTCTCTGAGCACGCAACAAGTGCCCTTCCTCATTGTGTTCACAATTGCCCAATTCTTTTTTCAGTTTGGGCCCAACACGACCACGTTTGTCATTCCGGGAGAAGCATTTCCCACGCGTTTCAGGTCCTCATGTCACGGCCTCAGCGCGGCAAGTGGCAAGCTTGGAGCTGTTATTGGGATTCAAGTTGTTGGACCGTATTTCTCATCCAATACGGTCATGGTTCTCAGCGTGTTTGCGTTCGTGATGTTTACCGGCCTTTTGGCAACATTCCTGCTGCCTGAGACAGCAGGAAAGTCGCTTGGCGAGTTGTCAAGTGAGGACCACGTCGGCATCGCTTTGAAAGATGTGACAAGCTACGGGGAAGTGTTGCTCGTTTTTGACGAGGATAAGTGGATTGTTGCAGACGGAGATGTGGTACTATGATGGTTCTGATGGCTTACCTTCTATTTTGTAACATGCTTTGTCAGTAAACAATTATGCCTCTATTTCTCCTCATGCACAATGTAACTCAACCCTGCAAAAAAATGGTTGACTGGGTAGTAGGGTATCTGTGGGGTATCCACTTCTTCATTTAGAGCGACCACCAGCCACTCTAATTGCAAACAAAAAGGCGATCTCAAACACTTTTGCGTTGTCATCGTCGAGCCGATTTGAAGCACTATCAAGCAGTTTGCAAGCAGCCATGGCTGACCAGAAGCGTCCCGTCTTGAACTACAACTTCGCTGACGCCCCTGCCGTGACCTCGTACGAAGCCACGGAGAAGCACTTTGAAGGCACGGATGACTGGACGGTTCCGGATGCGGTTAAGCAGAACCAGTACTTTGTGGAAGTCACCACCTCGCTTCCGGACGCTTTCCGCGAACTGGATCGTCGCATGCGCGAGAAGCGTGATTACCACCTGATCTCCAAGAAGGGCCGCCGCCCGTTCGGCGGCAGGGCCATCCAGACAGGAGATGTGGGTGTGTGGAACAAGAACGGACGTCCCGTTCTCAACATCAACGCGGGGAACTACTGGAATTTGTAAATATTATTAGGATGTAGCGTGTTGACTTGGACTGACACGACCCGCAAATGATTTCAAAGCTCGCTCCGTCATGCGTTCCAAGGCAAATACGCCATCACCAGTCCGATTGATGTGCTAGGTCTTACCACCGTTCTCGTGGGACAGTCGGAAGCGGCTGTAAGTGAATCTTTGGGAGTGAATTGCAGGTCGCCACAATTTTAAGATTTCCAACAGGTCGTCCTCGACCCTGCGAACCGCATTTTTGTCATCCGCAACTCTGGCTTCGCCGCCTATGGTGCAGAAGGTCGTTTCAAGGTCATTGAAATCGTCGACACGCTTAATTTGGGGGACGATCATGCGCATTACGAGGAGCGCCCGAAGGGCAAGGGTCCCATCCTTGGCTGGAAGCGCGATGTGTCCATACAAGTGCAAGGAGCCAAGATTACCGTTGCCACTTTTTTCCTTGTACCGGCCAACAACGTGCTTATCCTGCAGCGCGGGAACGAGCTGCTCCTTCTCAGTGCTGGACAGCATGTGATCACGAATGCCAACACGTCTTTCCGTGGGTTCTACTCGCTTGGAGAGCGCCAGACGACATTCAGAACGCAGCCAGCCTACACGGTTGAAGGTACGCTTCATTCACTAGAGATTAGAGACAATGAAGTTTCTTGACTGATTGTATTATTCACGGATCTCAAGGTGTTCCTGTGGTCCTCAATGTGAATTTGCGCTACAGAATCGCTAATCCAATCCTTTTGACTGCCAATTACAATGACCCGTTCCAGGCTTTGTCCAACCCTGCGCAGAGTAGTGTCAACTCGGTTGTATCCAGGTAAACGCTGCTACTCTTCATCAACTTTTTGAGAAGCAACGCATAATCTAAACTTGCTTGTTCAGGCTGTCTTACCAGCAGTTCATGAGAGCCAGCAAGGTTGGCGGAGACGTGCCAGATCATGTTGAGCCATGGCTTGACGCATTCAAGGCCTCCTGTCTTGAGGAGCTTCGTATGCAGGCTGAAGGATACGGCATCGTTGTCGAAAGCTTCGATGTCCTCGACCGGGAACTGGAAGGTGCCCTTGGAAAGGACCTTGAACGTCAAAGCGAACAGGTATGGATTTCTGAAGTACGATGATAGTTTTCTGGCACTAATTCTGCCTGGCAGGTTCTCAGGAATCAAGTTCAAGCTACCCAAATTGAGCTGCAAAATCACATTGCGACCGAGACTCAGCGCGGAAAGCTGGAGATTGCCAAGGTGGAGGCTGAGCAGCGCAAGACGGTTGCCGACGCGGCTTACTATGTTGCGATGAAGGAAAGTGATGCCAAGTATTACGAGGTAGTCAAGGCTGCTGAGGCGCTGGCAGAGTCCAGTGAGCTGAAGACGCAACAGGATGTCAAGAATATTGTCGCGCTGGCGGAGGCAAAGCGCCAGGAGGTCGAAGTGGTTGGAAAGGCGTACGCGACTGTGCCCGAGGGCCACGCTCAGATTATGCAGCTCTCTGTCTTTGAGGTCGAGAAGCGCAAGGCACTTCCTGAGAAGACAATCTATTTCGCTGGGGATAGAACCGAAGGGAACTTGGTTGCCGCAGGACTTGAGACTGCCGCCGGGTGGGCTCTTGGTCAGGAAATGAGATCCGGCAAGAAGTAGCTCGTTTACGTCGTAGTCATTTTTTAACGCCTCATGATTCTGTTGACTAGTTTTTTAGTTGTTTCCCAGACCTCATGCTACTTCACAAATTCGAACATCATAGCTTATTCACTTACCCTAATAAGTATTCAGACAATTGCGGATGTTTGCGTCTGCTTTACATTTTCCTCAGAATCACCTATGTCGATTGGCGTCCCCGTCAAGGTAGGCCTCAAACACCGGGATTCACTTCCATTCTCCTATATATACAAGACGGGAACGCCTTGAAGAGCTGGGTATACCTTAGCTGGCAGGCTTCATGCGATGGAAACCTAGGCTTGCTCCAACACCGAACGCTGCTTTTGTCAAGCTTTACAGCGAATCTCTTAGATACCATACTTCCATGCGTATTCAGATCGTATCGACATTCTCTGGCGGAGTTGTGGCAAGCTCAATAGGAGGACTGCGCACCATCAGCCCTTACCCTTCGCAGATACCCAGAACCTACCCACTGCAGGCGAAATAACTAAATTAGAAATATATGCATGAAACACCAGCTTCTGCATGAGTCTATGGGCCATATTGTGACGCTCGAGCTCAAGACGGGCGTTCTTTACCGCGGAACCCTGCTCGACGCCGAAGACAACATGAATGTGCAACTCAAGAACATTACAGTCACACAGCGCGATGGAAAGACGAGTGTGCTGGACCAGGTCTTTGTTCGCGGGTTCGTGGAATCCCTTCATGTCCTGTTGCTTGAGGGACTGACCAGTTGGGACGCATTTAGGAGCCAAGTGCGGTTCTTTGTTGTGCCAGATATGCTTAAGAATGCCCCTATGTTTCGCAAGATTGGACCGGGTGCTACTAAGGGACGCGGAATTGGATTGGGAAGGGGAAAAGCGACGGTTGCTAGGGCGCAGGCTGCACGAGGACGCGGTAACCGTTCGATACTTTCTTCGTCATAGAAGACTTATTGTTTCGATTCATCCTAGGAAACTTCAATCGCGGTGGGCAGATTCCGATGGCTTCGGGTCGCGGTGGACGGATCTGAGCAGGATGACCGTATATGGAGTGTATCGAAGTACTTCCTTGACTCAGCGTCATTCCTGTATTTTATATTCGTAATGGAATTGTGAATGAGAGGTGGAAAGGTCCATAACAAACGTAATCAATACCTTCTATGTTCGCGGCAGGGTTCCAGACTGGTATCTTTGCGCTTGCTGTGAGTTGAAGTCGGCAACGGTATTTACGATCAATATGCGCTGTTCCAGGCACAAAAGTTGTCGATGTTCTAAAGGTCCCCTCCGAATATCTCTGTTATTCGACAGGACATAAAACACCTCCCCTCGCTTCATTCGACCTCTGAATCATGCGCTTGACATCGAGTGCCACTTCACGTCAAGGATAGAATATCTTGATGGACAAAAAGGGCGATTCCAGAGACGCAAGCGATATGACAGGATCCACAATCATGCTATACGTGTGAGTCCATGGTTTTTGAGTGAGATTGATACGACCAATTTTTTTGGGCAGATCTATTGTTCCTTCAGCAATAGGCCATGGTAGCCGATGTTACACTTCTTCTTGTTCAAAGGGTAGTTGAGTGTAGTTATCAGGTAACTTGTCCAGTCGGTATCTCAAGATTGATATGTAGATCCACTTCACTACGCATTTCATGGCAGGCAGCCGTTTGGTATACAACCGAAGAGTCACAGAAAGTGTCTCAGGTTTGCTCGTGCATCTCGATGACGACTTTTGTTCGCAGTTCGCGGTGAATTCGAAGCAGGTGGAATGGCAACTAGCGGACTGCCTCCGTCATTCTTTGAAAGCAAAGCGGCAAGCATAGCATAACGCATCGAGAAGCTTGGATGTCAACGCCACGGTTATCAAAATCACATTACGCGTTTGCGTTACCATTTTCTGAAGCTGGTTGGCAGATTGAAGGTGAACGGGACCATGACTCCCGTATTCTGCCTTCCCACTTGGAAAGTTTCATCGTCCACCGCCACTTGTTCACGTCACATAATCAAAAAAGATACAAGCACGCATGAGTCTTACAAAATTGTTTAAAATGAAGTGATTTTTGGGGTATTCATTACAACCAAGCAGGTAATGAGGTCATCGAAACGATAAACCAAAAGGAGAAATGAGGCGAGCGTCACGTGCCTGTAATAATTTATGAATCACAGTGTGGCATCAGCACACGATGCGAGGAGGTCTGCGGGACAAGGATGGGAACCTCCCAATAAGGCCCTTCGATTCCCGTTCACTTGAGTCTGGACCCCTTGGAAGGCGGGGAAGGAGGACAAACACATTGGTATCCATTGTGATTCCGCAGTCGCGAAGTGTGCGCGCGTCATTGTCGTCCGGCGGCAGCCGGTGACCGTGGCAAAAGAGCATCTGGGCGACAACCGCCGTCCCTGTCTCAAACATGATTTGGCGCTTCAGGTTGGCAATTGAGAAGGTATCTGGGACCAGGAGAAGAAGATGCGTGCGGGTTCCATAGATGGTGATGGCGAGAGTCAATGTCCGTTGAAGAATGCGCGCAAAGTAGAGTATGGAGCCATCGCCAACGCCGTAGTGAAGAAGTTGAAGGGAGTCTGCCAGTTGGATGCCGTTGAAGACAAGCCGCTGTTGGGCCGCCGCGATCCCTTCGATCCCTTCCAAAAGGAGCTTTAGTTGGGCAACGGTGGCGGCTTCATCCACGCAAAAGCTGAAGACTGGGCCTCGCACAGAACGGATCGTAATGCGCATTTACAAGAAACTGACAAGAGTCTTGGTTTGGACAAGTTTTGAGCGTTCAATTTTGAAGCCACAGGCGGAGTGGCGGAGTGGCATTTTTGAGCACCATTGCAACTGGGCCCACTCCTTGGCTCGCCCAGGTGCCAACATTTCAACGACACAGGACACACGCAATATTCTCATTCTACCAGCAAGAGTAAATTCAAGAAGCTCAGGCTAATTCAGAATTGTTTGCATTACTTATTAAATATCTTAAAACACGTTAGACTTTAGGCCCTTCGGCAGTTCTCTTTGATTTTCCTTGACTGGAATGCGCTCAACACAACTGCAGCCAATACAACTGCCGAGAAAGAAATCGTGGCACTGATCCAGAATGTATCAGTGGAGTTCCAAACCTGTACTTTAAGTTCTAGTGACCAGTGACAGAAACATCACAACGCACCATGGTCACAACATAACTCAACAGTTCAAACATATTCTGCAACGAAAACTCTACCCCTGAAATGAGCCCCGACTCGCCCGCCTCGACTCGCTCCTGCAAGATCTGTGTCTCCGACATATCAAAGGTCCACAGGCCCCATCGCGACAGCGTCACCCCAGCGAAAAACAGCGCCGTGGCTACCACCGTACCCTGCGGCAAGAAAAGCGCCACAATAGCGACTGAGAGACACACCGCCTGCGACCACGCCCCCACGAGGCCTGTGGAAAAGAGTCCCAAACGCGAAATGAGAGGCTTGGTCGTGAAAGTGGCGAGGAGACCGCAGAGAACTCCGAGTGCGCGCATGCCTGCGAGGAAGGTTGGCGTGTACCTGAGGAGGAGCCAGGTTGTCATTACACTGCCAAAGGAGAGGGTTGTGAGGTATAGGAGACTGAGAGCGAGAGAGGGAAGAAAAATAGGGTGGTTCCAGTATCTGACAAAGCTGTTTGTGAGTTTGGTTGCGGTGATGGTCTCGGGCTCTTGGATGGGTTCGATACAGGAGGGCGCCTCCTCGTCGAGCTCAGTGTCAACGGGCGCACTCTCATGTGTGTCATTATTATTTGATTTCGGTTGAGGAGGAAGGGAAAGGTCCGGGACGTTGTCATATACTTTCTGAATGAAGTACAGCTCGAACGGGAGGGTGGCGAGACACCATCCAGCCACCACCAACATGGACGTTGGAATGGATAAAGGTATTGTGAGCAAACTGACGAGAAGAGGTGATCCCAGCTTGCAAATCAGATCCGTGCGGCGCAGGTGCGAGTTGACAGCTGCGAAGGCTTAAGCTTTCCAGCCTCAACATTGCCCCCAGCCAGAAGACTCACTTGCAAGCGCCAACGAATCTTGATGGTATATAACGACTACCCAGTTCTTCTCGACTGCAATGGTTGTGGCCCTGCTTGCGAGCCGCATCACAGATCCTGTCACGATGACACTGCCAAACAGAAACGAATTTGCGACAGTCTCCGAGGCCGGGACGTAGTTGAGCATAATCCACAGAGCAATCGCTGAGAGTGCCGCACAGATCTGTCCAATTGTGGTCAGAATGTGCCTGCTTCAACTATTAGGCTCCCGGAAGATCGTTCATTCCTTCCCCTACAAGACTCGCCCCTTATCCTCAAGTTTCCTTCCTCTAACTGTTCATGCATCCAACTTCCGTCTTAAAATGCTGCAGCCAGACTGTGGCAATTGCATACCTTCTGGGCAATTATTGAGGTCCTCACGGCCCTGAGCCTTGGAGTTCTGTCCACAATGGAGCCAACGCTTGCTCCAAATACGATGGATGCCGTCGTTAGCGCAAAGGCAAAGACGGAAATGCGCAACAGATTCGACGGGAAAGCCGTCGCGAGCGCGAGGCTAACCGCCCACTCGTCCATGCGCGTGGCTGCGGTTGTGAGAAAGTACGCGGCGCTCAGGTGCAGCGACAGGCGGTGTACTGGCATGAGAATGTGGAGGCTCATTCGTCACTGCCAAATCGCACAGATTTGTTGAGCCAAATTGTCAGGCGAGATATTCTGGCACCCACATCCAAAACGGTCATTCTTATAGGCGTGAGTGAGGCGGCAAGGTTGTTGCAGGTTTAAAATTAGACTCATACATTCTCACACATTGGGATTAATGACAGGTCCCCCAGAGTATGTAAGCGATTTAGAGCTTGTGTGACTTCACATGCAAGCGAGCAACAAAGCAAACGCGCGAGAAGTTTAACGTCTGGCTACTTATTTTTTCGTAACTTATATTTGATATACCGGCTGTCATAACCTGATTAAGTCCATAGGTTTCAATATATTGTATCCTCGTTTCGAGCCGGTATTTGTCCCATTGTTCTCGTTCTCCAGTGGCAAATTCATCATATTTAGAATTGCGCAATGAATAATAGATATTTAATCCTTCTTTTAGTGAATTAGAGAGTCAATCTGTCGTAAGGAAAGGAAACTCCAGCGAACAATCAACAACAGTTCCTGCGACTAATCCTACTTCCTCCAGCAGATATTCGTCCTTGAGCTTGCATCCTTTATACCTCAGACTCAAATTATCTGCAGGAAGGTTCAAATTGCCTGCCAAAAGCGTTTTAATGGTGGCAACTGACGTTTGACCAACGAAGGAAACTGGAATGAGGGCACCCGTGCAAATCCGAATCATCAGGACTTTTTCATCAGAAACGTCCTTTGCAGGCGGCCGGAGATTCATTGAAGAGCGGAACCGCGATGAGGCCGCGACACTGGTTGCGACCTTGTCTATTGTATGGTGTAGGAACGAAGCATGTGATTTGACATTGTGAACAGGTCGATGGAACGGATGCATGCTATCAAGTGAATGATTGATGTCTGAAGAGGGGCATGAATCTACATTTTATGGCGGAGTAAGGGTGGCGGGTCATGGCTGGCTGCAAACGAAATCACGGCCTGTTTTTGCATGGTCATATATGTACTAAGAAAAGAGGATGGCATTTCGGTAATAACGTGTAAAGTAATCGAACAAATACAGATGGCTCAATGTCCTCCTCGCTGAACGGCATTCAATATCAAAGTCTCGTTCGTAGGCGCCCCAATACGACCTCGACGAGTTGTCCTGAAGAACCAACCTTTCTGCTCCTCCTTCACAGAGTACGACACGCATGGAATCTCTTTTGCAAGACGCCCTCCGACTCGCGCCATTGCTCATCTGCCTGCAACCCCATTTTCGACATCATAGTCGGCTCAGTACTCCTTCATAATCAAGGGCTGCTGCTTAACATGAACAGCGCGTCATAGCTTCCTATCAGTGTGTCCTCGAAGTCCTTGGTGTTTGAATCCACTTTCTTCCAAGCTTTGCCAATGACCGGACTCATCTACTGACGCAGCCAGATGCGAGCCGACACCAACATCACTTCTTGTGAGACGGTTATTTGTTTTTGAAGTCGTGAATTTGAAGCCACGCAAGGTTTTATCTTGATGATGCGCACCACCCACCAGTGACGTCGATCATTCAAGGTCAAAGCAAGGCTAATTATTCTCACAGTGCGAATGAATCCCGAAACGCGCATATTCAGCATTTCTTTGGCTCTGTGTGACAGCAATACCAGTTAATGGTCTTGGTATGGGCCGCATTATATGCCAAAACGGATTGGATGTTGGGACAGTGGGCATTCAGTTTTTGAATATTGCGGGAAACAAAATTTTGGGAAGTTTTCGAGTGAAAAGCATAGTTTACTTACAAGACCTCAACGACGATAAAACCAAGCAATAAACAAGAACACGAAGAAGCACGAAGAATCATGCGCCATGGACCCTTCATCTGATTAAACACTCGTCATCTGTAAAAAAAATCCCGATACCCTCTGGGCCAGCCAACTCACCCAGCTCCCGACCCCACAGCTCCTGAACCACCACAATCTCCTTGGATTCCAGCAACCGAAGCAACCGGAGACTCTCCCGTCCCAGCTTCTTGTTGCTGCTGTTGCACAACACCCCCCACCGCTTTGAACGTTCTCTTACGATCACAGGCATACCGCCACACACCTAACTCCTCAATCGTCACAATTCGTCCCTCTTTCAATGCCTCTTTGACGCGCTTCTCCTTCTCCACAGCCGCCTTGTCTTTGCACTGCATCTGGCTGCGCCGCTCCA
>MU615191.1:0-13971 GCA_025201725.1 Chytriomyces sp. MP71 | reverse complement strand
GAGGGCGCCGTGGAACTCAACGCGCGCGTCGAATCCGTCGCGAAGCAGGGCGCCGCGTGGGTCGTCACTGTGCGCAGCACCGGCGCTGGCGAGGCCCGGGCGCTCCGCTTTGACGCGGTGGTCGTCGCAAGCGGGCACCACAGCAAGCCGCTTGAGACAGACACTCCCGGGAGAGACGCGTTCGCGGGCAGCCAGTCCCACTCCAGCACCTACAATACTCCAGACATGTATGCTGGCCTACGCGTGCTCGTGGTCGGCACGAAAGCGAGTGGATCCGACCTCGCCCGCGAAATCGCCTCCCACTGCCCTGCCACCACCGTCCACGTCAGCGACCGCAGTCTTCCCGCATCTCACTCGTCAACCACCACGGCTTCCGCAAACCTTCACCACCACCCAGCCATCCAGATGCTCACTCCTACTGGTGTTGTTTTCACAAACGCCCCGACCCCAATACCCATCGACGCCATC
Source organism: Chytriomyces sp. MP71 (assembly GCA_025201725.1). NCBI lineage: Eukaryota > Fungi > Chytridiomycota > Chytridiomycetes > Chytridiales > Chytriomycetaceae > Chytriomyces > Chytriomyces sp. MP71. The sequence continues at coordinate 13,503 of MU615191.1, read as the reverse complement.
CTCTATTGCACAGGATACGCCTACTCCTTCCCCTTTCTCACAGCACCAACACACGTGAGCCCCTCAGGCCGCCATGTGCGGCCCCTCTTCAAACACCTGTTTTCTATCCCGGACGCGTCACTCGCCTTCCTGGGGCTGCCCTACACCGTGATCCCCTTCCCGCTCATGGAGATGCAAGCACAGTGGATCGCGGCCGTTTGGCTGGGCGAGGCACCGTTGCCCTCGCGCGAGGAGCAGGAAGCGTGGTTGGCCGCGGATCTCTCGGCGAAGGCTGCGGCTGATTCTGGCCGCGACGGCGACAATGACACAAGGTACCACTTTCTGGGTCCCGCACAGTGGGCGCTCTATGAGGAGATGATCTGTGAGGCCGGCGTGGATGTGGAGCGGCGAAGTCGATACGTGCGCTTTTTAAGGGAGGTTTGGGAGCATGTTGGGAAAACACGACCTACGGTTCCTGGTGCAGTTGACGCGTATCGGGACAATGTGTACACTGTGGACTGGGATACTTTGGAGTGGACTGTGAGCGGGCCGCATGAAACGCTGGAATCAGCAGTGACTGAGTAAGACAAGATAGAAATCTTAATTTCCAAGACACGAAGTTACTTTTGTACTATGAGATCGCTTCATCGGATCTTGGGTTGATGGGAGGTACTTCAACGATACAGATTCCGTCAGCGTTAAGAAACCACCTAATGTTATATGACGGAAATAAATCGTCACACTGTACACATGAACATCTTGGTGTCTTAAATCCTTCCAAAATCATCACAAAATCATGGTTGGCTGCCGCGCGTCACTCCCTTCAACGCACTAACCCCCACCTCCAGAGGCTCCGGGCGCGGATCTGGAATGAAACTAAGACTGTTGGACAGTCGCTGACGCCGCAGTCGACGCTGCAAGAGCTCAAAACGGAGCTGGTCCGGTCGCTTCAAGCCCTGGAAGGCACTCTGTCCAACACCATCCAGAGTAGGTTTCTGTAATTCCCTACAGATGCTGTATAAAGTCTAATATTACATGGGATAAGTCAAGACGGGATTTCCGCCCAAGATTGTGACTGCAGATGATTCCTCCCCCCTCGCCACCATTGGCATCAAGGATGGCGAGACCCTTCTAATTGAAGTGGGTCAAGGTACTAGTTTGCAATCATCAACTTCGTCAATGTCAGCTCCTCCATCTACGATTTCGAATACTTTGCCAGCGAGTACCTTGTTTGGACACCCGACAATCTCGGCCACCCTGGCCTCTGCAAATGCGGCACCCGCATCCACCAAAGCATCCTCTTCCTCGCCAAACGATGAGCTCATCCAAGTCTCAGATGGGACCCTCCTCGTTCGCGTAAGCAAACCCCCTTCACGAATCTCATTCCACATCTGACCCACATGATAACCAAACAAAACCGCAGCCAATGAAAGACGACAACAGCTGCCTTTTCCACACCATCGCACACATTTTCCACCACAACGCTTCTCTCGCCCCTCAAATGCGCGTCACCGCCGCCGCCGCCATCACTCGCGACCCCCTCCACTACAGCACCGCCCTCCTCGGCCGCCCCAACGCCGCCTACGCGCGCTGGATCGCGCGTGATGAGAGCTGGGGCGGCGCGATCGAGCTCGCCGTGTTCAGCGCGCACTTTGCATGCGAGCTGTGGAGCGTGGATGTCGCTGTGGGACGCGTGGACCGGTTTGGGGAAGGGTGCGGGTATGAGCGCGCGGCGATTGTCTTTTATAGCGGGATTCATTATGACGCGGTCGTGGTGAGTCCCGTGGGGAGTGTGGGTGCGGACCAGGCCTTGATGGAGTTTGATGTGACACAGTTTTCGGTGGGGAGGGCGGCAGAGGAGGTCTTGGAGGCCGCACTCAAGTTGGCGCAAGTGTGGAAGAAGGTGTGTTTCTCCTCCCCCCTTCACTTCACTGGATCTCATAAGGTCCACCCCGCCTTGTAGAAACACAAGTACACCGACTTGGGTTCTTTCACCCTAAAGTGCGATGTGTGCAAGACCGGACTGAAGGGACAAATGGAGGCGCAGGTGCATGCAAAACAGACTGGACACTCGCAGTTTGTCGAGTACAGTTGATGGAGGATGACAAGGCGGTTTGGGGTAATTTATTGCTGAGTCCATGAGAATAAAGATTCACGTGATGACAACACATACCTTCATTGAACGAAACCTTCTTCAACACGCCTTCTTTAACATAAAAATAATATAAAAATCATAAGATAAACATGATCCGAAACACATCAACCCCTCACGCCCAGTGTCCAGAAAGTCTCCAACTTATCATACCCGCACCTTCCTCGAACGCAACGCACGCCCCGCCGCCTCCTCCGCCGCCTCAGCGGCGACCCCAACCACTTCCGCTTCCACAGCAGCCGCAGCAGGCACATCAACCTTCATCGTCGCCCGCCGCACACTCTTGCGCCGACCCATCGCGCGCCGCTTCGCCTCCTCCTCTTCATCGTCCCCCACCCGCTGCAGCTCCTCCACAACTTCCATCCGCTTCTCCGGCTGCATCTCCTCCTCCGCCTCCAGTACAATAGGCAGGACAGCACTCGCGCCCACATTGTCCGGGATACTTGGTGGCGGCTCCAGTTGCTGCGTTTGCTCTTCCTCAAAATCATTCTCATACGTTTCTTCCACCTCCTCCACAAAGGCCACTGTGACGGATGCATGCGGCGGGCTCTGCGCATCAATTGTCTCTTCATGAATCTGCTCTTCGACCTCAGCGGGACACGGAGGCGGAGCTGGCACCTGGGTAGTCTCTGCTTCGGTTAGAAATTCTGCTATAGTGTGCGAGGCGTCTGTGGAGTAGCGAGTACCGCTCACAGGGACGTCCACGGTTGCGGTAGGAGCAGCGGACGAGAGTTTCAGGGTCTGGACGGGTTTGCAGTCAGACAATTCATACTCATGACCAGCCTACTCACTTGCATTTCCATGGTCAGGGACTGGGTGTTCAATCCGATGAGCGGTGTGGATGAGTAAATGGGTCGGTAACTGAGATGAAATCAGTGTCAATTCACCTCGAGCTGCATCTTTAAATCCATGTTTTCTTTCTTGAGCTTCTCGTTCTCCGTCTTGAGTGCGGCGTTCGCGGGTGGGACGCCCGCCGGGAACGTGGATGAGGCCGGTTTCTTGGTCGTACCGGGGAATAAAGTCTACGATACTGATTGTCAGCCTCTCTGTAAGGATACACAGTAAATGAAAACCTTGTTCCTGCCCGCCGCAGCGCCCGCCTTCAAGTCCATTGTCGACGCGGGCTTCCGCGCAGTCGCGAGAGAAGCAACTGGCTTTTTGACAGTGTCGGCAAGTGACATGGAGGAGGCGGATTTTTTGAGACGGGACGCGGCCGGGGTGGCGGGAGGCGGGACGACAGATGGAGCGCGTGGCTTTGGCACAGGCTTAAGAACAGGCTTTGGAACAGGTTTGGACGCAGCAACCATCGATGTTGTTGTTGTGGAGGTAGTGATTGTGCTGTTGGCCATGGCAGCCTTGGACTGTTGACGCTTGAGTGTGGCGGCTGAGGGCGGTTTCTTTTGTGGTTGCGGATTTTGTTGTTGTTGTTGTTGTTGTTGAGAAGAGACGACGGTAGGTCTAATTCCTGAATCGATGCGAGAGGTTGCCTTTGCAATGTTTGGTTTGGGCGGGTTTTTCTCCTTGTTCGTGTTGACCAATGCCTTCTTTTGCGCCGCGACGACCGAGACGGAGACCGGCAGCTGCGATTTGTCTAACACAGGTTTTTAGTCAAGAGAGGGCGGTAACCGGAGTTGGCAGAGAGCGGCGACGCGAAGGGACGGGACTCACTCGCCGCTGCGGTCACCGAAGCCCTGGTCCCGTCCTCTCCAACCGCAGCCACTACCATTATACTTGCTGCCTCGGCAGCAGGCGCCGTCTCTTCCGCGCTCAGGGTCGGGTTCGGGTGTGAGCGGGTCGTGGCCATCTTCTGTTGTTGGACGGAATCTTTCGCCCCCAGCTAAAGTGCTTGGCCCTCCTCTGAAATTCCTTTTCCACACTAACCCAAACGATTATTCAACAACAAGAAAAGAACGAACCAAACGAATGTCCAAATAACAAATTAAAAGCTTCTACAGACCAAACGCTTCTTTCAACTCCTTGTACGCCCGCTCCACATCGTCATTCACAATCACACGGTCAATCCCGTTATTCTTGGCCATACCCCACTCCAATTCAGCCTTCGCAGCCGCCAATCGCGCAGCGAGACTCTCTGCATTCTCCGTCCCGCGCCCTGTCAAGCGGCGTTCAAGCTCCTCTACGCTCGGGGGAGCTAAAAATACAAAGAGCGGTTTGGGATTCAGCTTTGCTTCGCCTTTGGCGAGCTGCGATTGGAGTGTTTTAACGCCTTGCATGTCGATGTCGAGGATGGGTGATTTGTTGGTGTTTAGGACGTCTTTAATAGCCTATAATGTCATATGGCGTTTGATTGAATAAGAGTGGCGGAGTGAATTGGATTGTACTTGAGAATGCATTTGGCCACAGAGCAAGCGGACAGCAACATACCGCGTAGGAAGTTCCATAATAGTTTCCTGAGAATTGCGCCGATTCAATGAACAGGCCTGCCGCAATATCTTTCACAATTTGCTCCTTCGTGACTGTTTTTTGTTTTATGGATCATACGTCAGGTCCCCATTCCCCGCCTGAACTGAGAAACTCTGGAGCCTCACCAAAGTGGTAATCCTTTCCATCCACTTCGCCGGCCCTAGGCTTCCTTGTCGTGTCTGGTCTCGCCACCTTGATCAGCTTTTCGCACTCTCGACCACCGTCGAGGACCACTTACGCGAGACGGAGAAGCCGAACTTGTCAGGATACTCTGCAAACACGCGCTTCAGCAGCGTTGATTTTCCGGCGCCGCTGTTATCGCTGCGTGAGTTTTGACGTGTCCAATTTGGACTGACAACCCTCCAACGATCCAGTGATCCCCATCCCCATCAGAGCACCGACGCAATTTATCCAGCGCACACGAGGCATCGAAGAGCAACAAACCTGGGCCCGCAAACGACGATCGGTCGCGCTACAAACTTCCTTGCGGAGACTGGCCTCGAATTCGTTCAGCAACCACATCGCCCTGTCCCGCATGCTTACACTGTGAGCTGTATACATAGTATCCAAGGACTCCGGCGGCGAGGGTGCCGGCGGCGAGGCCAACGTTTCTGCGGCTCATTTCTGCGTGTTTTCGTGGTGAAACAATCAGTCCCTCCCCATTCCCCATAAAAATGAGTGCGCCTCATTACTCCCATGCACCCCAGTTTGATTATTCCAAAGATCGGACAGAAAACGAGGAACGAAGGCGGAAGCGACCCTACTCAGCAAACTTCCCTTGACACACGTCTCAACTCCTTTACATACTCACTCAATTCTCCCTTCACCCCCGCAATCCCCTTCAGCAACACAGGCACAAACGCACCACTGAATTCCATTTTGAGCTTCGACAAGGCAATCCTGCCCACCCCGACACTGTCGCCCAACAGCTCCCCAAGCACGCGTACATGCATCTCGTCGCTGAGCAGTTGTTCGGTCTCCGCGTCCCCCGCAGCCGCGTTATCGTCATTAAAGTCGCCGAGGTGGATGAGCACCTGCGCGCGTTCTAGGACTGCAGCGTATTTGAGAATCAGGGGTTGCACCAGTTCTGGCGCGTCAAATTCGACACCCATCGAGATATCTTGGGAGTCCATAAAGAGCAGTTTAAGGTCTGCGTGAGAATTTTCGGTGGTGAATTTCCCAATGCAATCATGAATTCAAACAAGCAAGCCCAACCTTCGATATGCAACGCAAACTTCCGAATATTGTCCGCATCTACCCTCAATGCCTCCTGCACGTTCCCTAAATATTCGGGCACCTTCAACGCACCCAGCCCGTTGTTCTTCCCACGTCCACCTACCAGCTCCTCCTCTTGCCCTTCAAAGCAACAAAAGTCGTCATCCCAGCTCTCCAACCCGGCCTCCGCACTCACACTCCGCTCCAGCTCCCGCTCCCGTCGAGCAAGCACTTTCTGCCTCACGCTCGCCACCATGAACGCGTCCTCGCACAATGGCTCCCACATAGCGTCCACGACTCCACGCCCCGCGGGCACTCCGGTCTCGTCCTCGAGAAAAAAAAGGGAGGGTGTCGCGGGCGCGCTCACGACGCGGCGAGGCTGCACGCGCGCCCGGGCTACCGCGGGCTTGCGCGGGAAGGGGGGCAGAGAAAGCGGCTCGCTGCTGGGGGTAAGGACGAGAGTGCTCGTGGGGCAGGTGCTGCTGCTGGTGTGGGCGATTTCGGCATCCCAGTCTTCATCTTCGGCAGCGGGGGCCACGCCGGCGGCGGTGGACGCGAGGGGCCGGGGTAGCGGCGCGGATTTGGGGTGACGCAAACTGTCGGTGCTTGGGCACTTTTGCGGGGACGTGGAGGTGTTGGGTGGGGATGTGGGGGTGGTTGCATTGAATGCGACTGCGCCGAGGCTTTTGGCGCGCGTTTTGGCGGTGTTAAAGTCTTGTGAAGGAGGTGGTTGTTGCTTTTGAAAGCCGGGGATATGAGGAGAATACAGTTTTAGACAAAAAACAATGCGTACCACTGGTAGGGCGAGTCGGAGCGTAGATAGAGCGTTGATCATGGAGGGTATGGCGATGCTTCCTGCGGCGGCGGAAGCGAGGACGAGCTAGATCAAAAGTTAGTGTGCGGGCATAAATAAATACCATATATCTCCTCACCGCATTGAGGCCGCGTTTTGCTTGGACGTTCTTCTTTTTGCCGAACATGGACGAATGTCGTCGGTTTGTTTTGACGAAGAGATTTGTCAGTCCCTCGACAGTGACGAACCAGCGAAGGCGGACACATAGGTAAAATGCATGCTGCTTGTTAACTTGTATACGATGCATCCCTCTGATAATAAGACGACAACTTGCAAGAGTGTGGGATACTTAAAAAAACTGAAAGTAACATTCCGAAAACATGAGTTCCTTCACATCCATCCTCCTCGCGACCAATATCGCCGCCTATAAGCAACAAGGAAAGAAAAAGAGCTTCGAACAAACGCATGTACCCTCAATCGCGATACCCGCGTTGGAAGTGGGTGTCAATGCGAACTTTCAAGTCATGACGCTCGAGAGTCCGAATCTTAATACTGACGCGTTGTTCATGGGCAGCACAACTTCCAACGAAACGGTGAGGTGTTGCGTTCATTTGATTGCGCTATTGCTGATACTTGGTCATCACGTCTAGATCGAACAACAAAGATACATTCCAGACACCCTGAATGACGGCCTTGCCTCTATCACATCGAGAAGGCTCTTATATCTCTCGCTTCGAACAGTGAACATCTCTTCCGTTATCCAAACCTCCAACTGACCCGCGACGCCAGGTTGTTTTGTCCTGCAACTCCTCCCTCGAAACCATGGTACAGGGTGTGAAAGAAATCATCCCAAGTGCGTGCAAGTGGTTTCTTTCAGTCTGGCCTGAACACGGTCTCAACGACACCATCGACGCGTACTTCCGCATCAAGATCTTCCAAGCTTTCAAAACGTAACATCCGCAATCGATTCACCTATCAAACTCTAAATGAATTGAATTTTCAGAATGTATGCCATCGTAAGTGCTGCGAATCCAGCCCCAGCCAACCGCGACGCCCTCGTCGCGCTCTTGAAACGCGTAATTTTTCTGGAGCCCCAGGGCGACCTCCACGACGCCCTCTTTGCGGATGTGGATGCATGCATTTGTGATGAAGAGATGCTGGATTGGGCGTGGCATTTGCACGTGTCCTCGAGTGGGGAGGCGGAAAAGAGTGCAAGCTACGATAGCATGAGTCGGGTTCGTCTTCAAGTACGCTTTTTGACCATTTGCTGAAGGCTTATCATCAGAGACTCGAAAGGACCAAGTTTTGCTATCCTTGTTCGATTGACGATGAGAGGCTTACTGTCACAATTAAAGAAATCTTCACGCGACTGGACCTCATTGCATCCTTCCTCTCGCGAATGGAGCAGTATGCCTCACTGTATCAATGTGCGCTGCAGGAACACCAAATTCCAGCAGAGGAACCCTCAGTGCAACCCCTGAGTCTTCCGTTCACGAGAAACCATGTCGGAGTAGACCCTCAAACGCTGTACAAGAAAGTGGAATGGATGACTCAGTTTCTTGCAAGTAGGAGGATGCTTGCTTTATTCGGCCTGGCGATTGTCTGATTGGTATGGGGTAATTTACAGGGCACGGTCACCTATTTTCTGTGCCAATGGCACGAGTTGCAGAGAACCTTTGCATTGAATTCAGCTCACTGATTGATCCACGAAAGGAGAATGATACCTGGCAGTGTGTCAGCTCAGACTTCCAAAAGAAAATGAGATTTGGTAAGGTATTGTTGAACTCACAACACACACGAATAACGTCAACGCCAGTGATTGAGAAAAACAAAATGACGGAGCACACAATACCGAGCTTACCGTTGACCATCAATCAGGATGTACCTCCTTCTCAACTGACGCTGGTAGCGTTCTCCAGTGTTTGAAGTTAGAATCTCGTTTATCTCACAGTTCTTCCTTTTCCAGCTGCTAGCCAAGAAAAGTTACGAACACGCCAAAACAGCCACGATGGCGGTTGATTCCTTAAACTTGTTCGCTTCCGTGGTTCGAGTTTACCTTCGCCTGCATTGCGTGTTCACCCATCCAACACAGGCCTCTATCAAAAACGAGTCCGAAACGTCCTTTGTCGACTTCAACAACGTTGTCGCGGGTCTGGAAGAAATTCGGTTCCAAGTGGATCCTTCCGGCGACCGCATCGTCATGAAACTCAACCCGGGAGCCGCAGAAACCGTCAGCGAGGTAGGTCACCCTGACGTGCCAACCACATCCCACAATCTTGTCTCACACACTGCTGCACGTCCTCAACAGGAAGTTCTGACGAGCAGCACGACGGGCAATCTCGTGCTCACTCGCAAGGAGATTGTCTGGAGCTCCGCACCGCTCGACTTTGCAAATCCGGATGGGTTCGAGTATCGGCGCAGCTGCGTGTTCAAGATCCGGCATAGTGCCGTGATCCGGTTCAGTGCGTTGGAGCTGAAGCCGTGTCCGGACGTGAAGAACGAACGCCCGGGTAGGGCGTCATTTATTAACTTGGGTGATGCGGCTGGGATGAATGTGGAGCCGACGGGTGGAATGAGTTCGGCTAACCTGGGAGGGATTATGTTTGGGGACGTTGGCAAGATGCTCTTTAGTGGGTTGTTAAAGGTTGGAGAAAAGGGTAAGAGGCACCTTATCAAGAAGGTGTACGCGCTTGTGATTCATGCGCGATATGTAAGCTTCCTTTGTTGCCATTAGAGGATGTATTCCCGCGATCAAGTTCATTCCTTCCCATTTCACAGGAATCCTTCAAGTTTTATCCTTTCTTTGACGATGAAATCGTCAATATGATGCAAACGATGATGTCTGTGACTGGGATGGCTCCTTTTAAAGGAAGCGATTTTGTGCAGTCTGTTTTGGTAATTTTGAGTTCATCCAGATCCAACCTCACATTGCAATATAACTCTGATGAAATATTAATATGCAGACACAACGCGTCGAAGTAACACGACGCCAGGCCTTGCGCCAGCTCCTTCTCGAGGAAAGCCCTTGGATTGACAACTCAGTGGATTTGGCTAAGATTATCGACGCGCTCATTTCAGACATGAAACCGCAGCTGATTGTGGACATGGAGCGTCTGTTCCATTCTTGCAAGTTGGAGGCGGAAGTGACAAAGGAAGCGGCGGCGTTGTTGCGGGTCAGCAACGGGACCACTGTGTTTTCTGCTTCTTAGCTCTCATTCACCACAACATCATTTACAGAAAGCGTGGCATCATTCATCCGAGCAATCGCGGCTTAAGATCCTGTCAGTCGTGGATCGCATTTTGGACCGTGTGATAATGAGGCAGGAGGACAGCGTTTTTGGTACCGTGTTCAAATGGCTAAAGCATCTGGAAGACACTGTCAATGCAAGTGATGTGGCTGTGCATTTTGTGGTGCCCTTGTTCACACTCGGCAAACTAACCCACAGCCGTACCGCAACCCCGAACTTCTCAAGCTCGTCCTCCATCTTGTTCGACGCGCGAAGCTGATTCAAAATGAGCCGTTGGCGCCATTGCCGCACGATCAGTGCGAGGCCACCTTTGACCACTGGACCGAGTACAGTCGGGTGAACGAGTTCGCGCAGGAACTGGGCGTCAGGCTGGTGACAGCGCCTCAATAAAAGAATGTTTCTGGTGAGAATAAAAGAATGTTTCTGTTGAGAGGTGCGGGAGGGGTTTCAAAACGTGCGCAGGAACAGAATGTGTGGGCGACAGGCCCTTGCGGCATCGGAGGATGCGATCGCAGCCAGCGCAGGGGTGCGCCCAGAGCAGTGGACGGGCCTCGCGGTCTGCGGGTCCTCCACGGGCCGCGGGGCAACCGGCTCCAAGTACCGCAAGTCTTACAACAACGGACCAATGCGATCGATGCCGTGTCTCGTGTCCTCCAAATCCAACCCGGGTCATCATGAGAGCCGTAGCCTCACTCCAATGCGCTGGGGCATTTCCACGTACCCTTCGAACGCAGCCAGACCCACGCTCACTATCAACGCCCGCAGCGACACGCTCGCAGCAAACCAATTTGCACTGTGGAACAGCCTCAAGCAAACACAGCGCTGTCTTGTGCCCGTCCAGGGCTGGTTCGAGTGGTTCGACAAGGACCAGACACCCCACTTCATTGCTCAGCCTCAGTTTCATCCCACAACTGCGCCAGACACCGGCATCATGTGGCTTGCAGCGATATACCAAACGCCGGAGCAGGTCGCGGATGAGCACCCCGGCGCGTTGCCCCGATTCGTCATTGTCACCGTACCAAGCGAGGGAAGCTGCGTCGCATGGCTCCACGACCGTATGCCCGTCATTCTAGACAGCGAGAAGGACCAAGATACTTGGCTCGACCCGACTGTACCGTTTGGGCGCGTGCTTAAGCTGTTGAAACCATATTCTGGAAAGCTCCAATGCTATCCGGTGGATCCTGCCGTCAACAAGATCAAGAATGATGATATTGGGTTAGTGACGCGTAAGGAGGAGAGAAAGGGTACGTTGCTACAGTTTTTTGGAAAGAAGGAAGCTTTTTCAACGGATCAAGTATCGCCCTCACCCGAGATCACATCGTCATCGTCATCTGGAACAGCAGAGAAAATGTAAGAAATGAAAGATGCTCAAAGTGTGGTAGGATTGCCGGCTGGGAAAGTTACCAAGAAGCGCAAGTTTGATGTTGATACAACACAGGTCGAAACTTGCCGAGACACAGCGTTTGGCGCGACAATTGCTGATTCCTTTCATGACCAGCATCAATTAGGAGCGAGTGATCTTGTTAGCCCCAAAAAGCCCAAGCTGGAAGATGCCCTTCCAGAGTCGGACTCCGTCCTCAAAGAAACGACTGGTGCCGCCACAGCACCTGAAGTAGCGGAATCTTCAGTCATAACTTCTGCTGCAATATTTCACAAAGCGACAAAGCAATCGGCCCTTTCACCAGCCAAATCTCACTCTTCAGCGACCTCAAACAAAACTAAAAAGACGAAGTGTCAGCCACGTCACCATCCTATCACCAATTACTTCCTAAAGAAGTAAATTTTTGAATTACGTTGTCAATTATTTTGTATGTGTATGCGTAAGGCAGGGACGCTCGCTTGCACTGTCACCTGCATACGTTCCGCTTTTGCTCTCCTTCTGTGGCTCTCTACTTTGTCGGAGAATGGAATTATGTGCGCCGGCAATTTCCGCCTTCCTTCCTTTTTCTGAGTGGATTCGAAAAATTAAATCATGTCCAAACCACTCAAAAATATAGAATGCTTTCCCCCCTCGTTGCACAGTACGTTGACGTGGGCCAAGGCTTCAATCTGCCCGTCCTCGCGTGGCAGGCGCCTACCTCGCGCGTGGACAGCGTCAACGTAATCATCCATGGCCTGACTCGCACACTCTCTGAGGGCTTCGTGTTCGATTCCGGAGCGGCCACTTCCGCAAACGCCCTGATCGCGGTGCCTCTATTTGAACACTCCGGTCGCGACAGTTCTGACACGCCCATCCAACCCAACTCCGCTTCACTACGATGGGACAAATCCAACGGATACATTGACAACTCCAACGCAGCCAACGCACCTTCTATCTCCTCTTACACCGCCCTCGATAACCTCCTCATCAACCTCACAACCACGTATCCTGCCGCCACCTCTATTCACCTCATTGGCTTCAGCGCGGGCGCCCAGTTCCTCAACCGCTACGCCGCCGTCAGCGACACGCTCCCCACCCTCCATGGAGTCCGCCTCATCTTCGGCAGCGCATCCAGTTGGCTTTACCTCGACTCCACGCGCGCAGACCCCTCGCTGGACCCTGCCCAACTGCAGAGGACCGATTTCCGCGTCCCCGACCCCGCACCGAAGGCGTATGACGCCTGGAAATACGGCCTCCAGAACGCGCCCGTCCCCGCCTCTGTGGCGCGCGCGCGCGTCCTGGGCTACGCCACGACACTCATCAGCGTGCGCGACGATACCAAGACCACGAACAAGCTCGATGGGAGTGACGCGGCGGCGGTTCAAGGGACGCAGCGGTTTGTGAGGGGCGAGACGTATAGGGCCTATTTGGAGGCGGTGTGGGGGATGCGCGTGGAGGTAGCGAGAGTGGACGAGGAGTGTGGGCATAATGCTGTAAGGGCCTATCAAAATATAAATGTGACACGGGCAATTTTTGGTGGAGGTGATGGTGTGGGTGCTGCGATGGACGTCGAGGAAGGGGTGGAGGCGGTGGATGTTTTGGGGTCAGACGCGGTTTCGGGGAGGTTAGCGGTCGGGTTCGCTGTGGCGGTGATTGTTGTTGCGCTTGTTGTGGTGGCAATAATGAGGACTATCGGGCAAAAACTCGTTCTTGGCAATGAGAAGGAAGGTTCGAAATCTGAAGTCGATGACCAAGACGACGTGAAGTCAGACAAGGCCATGTTGCTCAGTACCGCGTTCAGATCAACTTGAAAGCTGAACCTTTTTTTTCGGCGTATTATTAGAATATTGAACTCCTTTCTGAGATACTGGATAAATCAACACAAATGACGAAAGATGAGGAGTAGAAACGAACGATGCAATCTACCATTTGAAGTTTGGCGATTCCACATGTGGTCCAGCGCCGATGCAGTCCATTACTGCGTTAATTAAGTCTTTTTCTTATTCCGCTCCAATTATAACAAAAGTCCAACGTTAATTCCAATTTAAACATGCTGTGCGCAAATAAATGAATGAGCGATCCCAGTATTTAGAAAGTATCTAATATTCTATCACTCGTCGTCACCGCCATCGTCACCGCCATCGTCACCGCCATCGTCACCGCCATCGTCACCGCCATCGTCACCCCCATCGTCACCACCATCGTCTTCCTCAGCTTCCTCTTCAGCTTCCTCTTCTGCTTCCTCCTCCTCTTGTTCACCACCGTCTGTTTGATAGTTTAGCGTGGCCAAGTTCATTTCAAAAATATCGTGCTGACCCACCTTCTTCCCCACCGT
>MU615190.1:0-13986 GCA_025201725.1 Chytriomyces sp. MP71 | reverse complement strand
CCAGATGTTTTCTCTATTATTAAATTCTCTTATTAAATTCTCTTATTAAGATTGTCTAATTTCTTCACTTGATAATGGAGTTATTAGAAAGAAATCAATGGATGTTGTTTGTCTTTTGATATTAGAGTAAGTAAAGGAAGTGAAAGTTTTTTATTTCTTGTTTTGTTAATTGTACAAGTATAAGAAATGAATTATTTTATGTTGTGGTGGTCATCGCGGTCTTTGTTGCGGTTTGGTCATCTAAGTCGAGGCACCGTGTTCGAAACTTGAGGTCGGAACCTTAACCACCTTAACCTTAAGCTATATAACATAGATTTGATGGTCTCTCGCTTTTCGTCGCTGGTGTATGACATCGCGTATGGCAGAGTTGCAGGTGCACCGGTGGGGTTTCACGTTTGCCAACAAATTTCGCACTTTCAACCTTCTTCCTTCCTTCATTCCTCTCATTTTGCGGAAGTGTATCATGTCGCACCATAGCGTGAGGTGCAGAAACTTGTGAGGAGCACCTCAGAACCGTTCTCAAGGTATCGTCCGCCAAATGAAACAAAGCTCGCAGGTCTTTGGCGTGCATAGTACTTAGCTGGTTCCAATCAAAATGCACAGGTCAGCTAGCTACAAATGCTGTCTGGGGAATGGAACGATGCTGTCAAGTTCGAAAATATCACTATGCCCAGTCGTGTTGATCCTGCTGGGGTTGAGGAACAGGAATCACGTGATACTTGCTTGGCACAAATGATACGCCTTGGCAGCCTGAACTTCCTTTTGGTGAGTCATTGATAAAACAGAGTTCGGCAGCCATTCTGACAAAATGCCATCGTCCGTCCAGTGTGCTAGAATCACCAAACTAACTCGGCCAACCAATCAACACAACATGCCTGGAATCCTTCTCAAGACCGCACACTCCCAAACCGCAGTGGACGTCAACCCCAGGTCTGCAACTGCACTGGCGTTTCCACCAACCCTTGCTCCTGCAGAAACAGAAAAGAGGACTAGGAATGAAGACAAAGTGGCAAAGCTGTTCAACCTGTACCGTCGGGACATTCCTCAAGCTCGCAGTGTGGGGCTTTGATTCAGATCCCTTACTCTTGGGATGCAGGCCACCAACTTTCCAATTGTTATTTATTCGCACCTTATGTCTCCCTTTCTTGCTGCGAAAGATAAGGAATTGAACAATATACCCAATTATCTAGCAACTTCCGCGATATGGGTACATGACATGAAAGATGAGAGGACACCCTTACCGACGCCCCCTAACGAATAAATGACGTAAAGGCAGGGAAATCTCATTTCGAGGGAGTCGAAACTGTTGTGTCTCACTATCATCACCTTCTGAAACAAACACATCTCAAACCTCAATGGCCCGCAAGGAAATTATGAGTAGTTTAGCAGCCGTGACTGCTTCGTCATCAATAGCGCCAACCGCATCGCAGGTGACCACGACAAGTGCGGGCCCTGCGTTAGTGGCGACAACCGCGTCAGTAGCAGCAGTGCTCTCATCATCAGAAGCTGCGCCGGTCACGACTTCAAATTCCGTCGCACAGCCAGTCACTGTATTTGCATCAACAACGGCCGTGGCACCCGATGTCACAACAACGGGCGTTGCACCTCCAACTTCTGTCTTACAGCAACCAACAGCCACCGTGGCACCCCCAACGCAACAGCAGCAACGAACAGTCACCCAACAGGATATTCCCACCACACAATCTGTAACCCCGAAAGTCTCAACGACCTCCTCCGACTCGATCAACACAGTGACGGCAAGTCAAGCACAGCAAGGCGCAGCATCACAGGTGGGGCGGTAAGAAAGTCGTTTCCGTCACAACATCTAACCAAATACGTCGATATGACAGGACAATACCTCCTCAACCCCCGCCATCGTGTTCAGCGTCATCGGCGTAGTGATCATCGGCATCATTATTGGAACCTACATTATACGCAAATGCTGTTTGAGTGAATCCCGAGAACTCCGCGACAGACGCCTTCGCCGCATGACCACCCACAAGCCCCGCAAACAGAGCATTGAGGACCCGACATCATTACACCCCGGAGCGTCCTCGAGCTCACTCGAACTCCTCCCACCCTCCGCCTCACGTCCACCTTCTAAGGACATATTCCAAACTGTGCCGCGGCGACCAAGTGTGCAGAGCGCGGGGGGTAGCATGGTGCGGTCGCAGTATGGACAACCTGCGGCGATGGGGTACCCGCAAGGACAGCAGCAATATTACGCCGCGTATGGCCAGTATCCTGTGCAACAAGGGTACGGGTATCCTGCGGCGCCATATGGGATGCAACAAGCACCGGCCCAATTCAGCACGTTTGAGCATGTGTATGGACAGACTGGGCATCACCAGCGGCAGGAACAATCTCATGAGTGATGATGCGTGTGCAGAATGTTTGCTCCGTTTCAGGGTGTAGATTCTCTTGAGGTAAAATAAAGCAAATTACGCAGAGCCATTCGATTTATTTATGGAATCCAACGCAACCGTGCTCAACAAGGTTGGCAACAGAAATCACAAAGCGACCTTCAAACTCACTTCTTCTTGGCCTGAATCTGACCGGCCTTAAAATGAATGATGTCACCATCCGTAATTACAGTGTCGCGACCCTTTTGCATGTACTTGCCTGCCGCCTGTCGAACATGCGAGCTATAAGTAAAAAAACCGTGAAATAGGGACGCAGTCATACCTTAACCGCCGCTTCACTTCCCAACTCAGTCAAGTCCGCATACTTCATAATCTCCGCCATGATGAACCCTTTCTCAAAGTCCGTGTGAATTACACCCGCCGCCTGCGGTGCCTTTGTCCCCTGCCGAATCGTCCAGCACCGCACCTCCATGGGACCGCAGGTGAAAAAGTACATGAGTCGCAGAGCGCTATAGCCCGTGGTGATGATCTTGGGTAAGACGCTGACGACGGGGGTTGGGATTTCGTATTTAGTGGCGACTTGGGTGCAGTAGTCGGTGCGCTCAGCGTCAGTTTCAAAAGCGCTGAGTGCGTTTTCGAAGGTACCGGAGTAAGGAATAAGGACGTCTCCCTGTTCATGTTCTGATGAGTACGACACGATAGCCAATGAGCACAAAATACTCAACTGGGTGGTTTTCGTCAATCCAAGCCTTGATCTTGACCAACCACTTATTCTTTTTGCGCGCGTAATCCTTCTCACTCAAGTTGCACAGGTAGACCACAGGCTTGGCCGAAATGAGCTGCATCTCGTTGATAATGTCAATCTCCTTCCCGGTCCAGTCACCCTCACGGCAGTCCTTCTTCTGCTCCACGACCCACTGGTAAATTTTTTTGATACACTCAAATTCCTCCTTCTTGGCCTTATCGCCATTAATGCCGAGGCGCGCGACATCCTTGCCCTTTGACTCGTATTGCTTGTTGAGGAGTTCAGCATCCTTCAAGCGTAGCTCGTTGTGAATGATTTCCAAGTCGCGGACGGGGTCGACGGCGCCTGAATAGTTGAGGTGGGTAGGAAGGGTTCAGAACTTATCGTCCTCGCAACCCATCGTATTCATATCGGATCCCAGCCCCATCGCACATTTCTGGACTTTCGACCCCCCTGAAGCTGGTATCTCCATTGCAGTATAAACTTACCCTCAACGTGGATAACATCGGCATCGTCGAATGCGCGACACAAGTGGAAAATACCATCGACGGCACGAATATGACTCAAAAAGGCGTTTCCCAATCCTTGCCCCTCGTGCGCGCCTTTAACAAGACCAGCAATGTCAATGCAGGTGAGGTAGGCGGGCACCTTCTTGGTCGAGTTGTACATTTTGAAGAGGACGTCAATGCGGGGGTCGGGGACTTCGACGCGGGCTTCTTCTGGGTCGATGGTGCAGAATGGAAAATTTTCAGAGGGGGCACTTGAGTTGGTGAGAGCGTTGAAGAAGGAGGACTGGCAATGGATCTTGTCAACTGTGACCGATGACAGCGACAGACACACACCTTTCCAACGTTGGGAAGACCAACAATTCCCTGTCGATTCGCATTGTAGTTTTTGTATGAGCTAAATTGTGGACGGTTGAGAGGAACCGTCCATGAGGACGCCAGCCAGATGGGCCACTCTCCGGGTCAGATAAAGGTAAGATATTACCATCTTGAGGTTGTTTCTGTAGGTTGAGTCTGGGTCAGCTGCATGTGTGGGACAGACTTTCTCTGACTCACCCAGGTCGTCCGAGGAGCGGCTTCTCGACAACGGCTTGCTTCTTAGGTGGCTGCATTCCGGCCACAGTTAGTCTACGGAAGGCCTCACGAGGTGCAGTTGGTCACGCACCATCTTGAATTGGGTTTGAGGGAAAAAAGAAAACACGTTGTGTGCGCCGGAGGCGCCGCGATAAGTGCTGAGGTCATATAAGATAGTTTTATTGCTTAAACAGCTGTCAATGAGTCCAGGGTAAGTGAGGCTGGGGTCAAGCCACCTCGCGTTGTCCGCGGACCTTCCACCTCATCCAAGCTCACTCCTGCCAACAAGTGGACTACCACACCCAACTATCGCTTTCCCTCGTTAAAGAGCACGTGCTTGTTCACTGCCATCCAGGGTTAGCCTAAGCCCAGACGCACCCCGCCACCATCATCAGCTCACCAATCGGGTCGTGCTTCATCAGCGCAAGCTTCGTTCCAAGCGCCCTTCTTCGAGTCATTGTGTAAAAGAATCCCGTTCCTGCGCTTGAAATAAGACGCACGACGATCGTTCTAGCTTTGCCCTTGGCTGCCATTTGACAAAGTCCGACTGTTCACAAAGTTGATTTATCATTCATGCATTGCCCTGGCCTGAATGGGATCAAGGGATACGCCCTGCGGAATAAATATAGATTGCAGACTTTTTGAAGCACTGGTTTAGTGAGGGGAAACTTGATTGGCAGACTTGACATGGTAGGGAGTTATATTCTCACTTTCCAGGTGGAAGCTGCAGTGAAGCAGTATGAGAAGAACAAAAAGGAGAAATGTTCTGCTGGATTCAATGGATTGTTTTCTTTCGCGTTTCCGTTCTCAAAGATTTTGCATTACGCCGACACCCACATGGCAGTTTTCCACACCAGCAATTATAGGTCTGTATGGTGGTGATCAAGCCAAATTATTGTCTTCATCTCTTTATTATCGTTCTTAGATTTAAACTTTGTTTTGCCACGGAGGCTTGTCGTTTGCACATCAGCCTCTCAAACGACACGCCCACAGATACTTGAGGACAGTACGTAAACGGCAAATCAGCCTCTCAAGCGACACGCCCCCAGCGAAAGTTCACGAACGCGAGGACGAGTTGGAAAAGCGAACCGACTCTTTGAGGGCCGCCAACATCATGAGCTCCGTACAGGCGCTCACGCATCTTAAGATGATACGCTGTATGGGGGCGTCACGTTGTATCGGATGAAGCGCGTCGAGGAGGCGCTTCGGTGTATGATGTGCGTGTCCACTTGCGGCGCGTGACGGTCTTAATTGAGGTAAGATTGGAGGAAGAGGCTGGGGCTTTGATTTCGAGGGACTGGGATGTGGCGAGTGAAGGGGTGATGGTGTATTGTGATTCGGATGGTGAGTGTTGATGAGGATGCCAGACTTTGATTTTGTTGAAGAAGAAATGGAAATTGACATATTGGACACCATTTATTCTCGTTGAGTAAGTGATGCAGAAAAGCCAATTGTGATTTCCATGGCACCTTTGCGTGCTATCCCACAGCGACATGCGTCGCTCGATAAAAAAGTGACCTGGCCGACCCGACACCTGCCAGCCACAATCGTTACAAATTGAACACATCATTAATCACCGTATATCGAAAATGCGAAACAGGTCAGCTATGTCCTTGAAGACAACCACACGCAGTTCCTTCAAGTGGCTGCAACTGAACGCCATACTGGCTCCTGAGAGAAGAGATGCAGCGACTCATTCAGCCGGATGGAGACAACGCCTCAAGCCTATCCTTAACAGCAAAACCTTCCACTTGAGCATCATCTACCTCGTCCTCTTTGATATCGCCCTTGTCGTCATTGACCTTATTTTGTCCCTCTTCTCGTCATGCTTGCCAGACGAAGAGGGTCACTGCGCGTCGCAACTGCAGGCAAACAGTCCGGGACTTCAGACTGCCATGTCCTTCCTCTATTGGCTCTCTCTATGTATTCTCCTTATCTTTTTTATTGAAGTCTGTCTCAGCACGGCCGTTTTTGGTCGCCAACACCTTATGAACCCCATCGTTGCTTTTGACTCGTCAATTATCATTTCTTCTATCAGTTGCGTTCATCCGAAATTTCCATGTACATAATCTAATCACCTTTTTGTCAGTAACGGAAATCTACTTTCACTTTTCTGGTCTTGAAGGGTCCGGCAGCAACGCCGCCATAATGTAAGCCATCCATCTCTCCATAATAGCCCCCACTTATTCGACACCATTCAAAAATAGTCTGCGTATCTTGAAGCTCATCCGCGGAATGCACGCCGTCGCCCACGCTGCCGCATACCAAGCCCGTTTACGGGTTCAAGAACTCGAACAGCTCAATGAGCGCATTGCTTCACGCGCTAGAATCATGATGGACGCGCTCAGCGAGGCTAACAGCAAAATGGAAGCGCTGCTTGCCTCAGTAGTTCCTTCTGACGACTCAAAGTCGAGCGAGGAGGTCCGCAGGGACGTAAAGGAGATGTACAACCATTTAAAGCGGGTTGTGCGGATGGCAAAGGCTGGGTTAGAGGGAGAGGTGGGCGCATTGATTGCGAGGGAGGAATCTGACGAGATCGACGAAGCCGGCGTTGAGTACGAGGCGACCGACATCAAAAAGGAGTTTCATTTGGCTTAGATATGATATAATGCTACCTTTTGACCACAAAATATACCCTTTCTGTTATATATTGACCTTAAACGGGTTGCGGGAACTGCGACGCCAAAATTTATGAGGCTTAGCTGATGGCCGCTAATAGCTTGTTTTTCACCATCCTATGCATGGCATAAATAGGTTTCTAATCCTTCTTTTTGGTTGTCCCATGATTGGCGGTCGCGATTCCAAGGCGATGAGGAAAAAACCAGCCCCAACAAACAACGAATCAAAATGGACTCGGCATTTTCACTTATAAAGCGCAATTTCACTTCAACGACCAAACGAGGATGATATCGGACTAACCGCTTGCACCATGGAGGGCCAAACTACGTCCCGTCATGAGCAGCAAGGCCTTCCATTTGTCCAAGATTCACCTCATCTTGTTCGAGTAAGTGTCAAATAGAGACGTCACATCTCCAAGACATCGTCACTAAACCTCTCCCGGCAAATCAACAGCCTTGTGCTTGTCGTCGTTGATCTGATCATTTCACTTTACTCGTCATGCGTGCCCGACGAAGAGGTCATTGCAATTCACAGCTCGCCAACACTTCAGGCCTCGAAACGGGACAATCCTCCTACATTGGCTGTCTCGATCCTTTGCATATTCTGATCCCAACCGCCTCATTGTCACTCGCAATCTTGGTCACAAACATGCATGTTCGCACGACGTCCTTCCTGTCCGATCCAACCGCCTCAAGGGCACGCTGAATGTTTTGGAAGATTTGAATTATCTAGAAATCGTGATGGGCGTGGCTGTGTTTGGCAAGAAACACCTGATGAGCCCCACTGCCACGTTCGATGTCCGTATTATCGTTTTAGCCCTGGGTAAGCGCATCCATCGCGTTTTCAGTATCGCACATGAATATAATATGCATAAATGTGTGGCAGAGCTTTACTTCCATTTCTCCGGACTGGAACAGTCTGGAAGCAACACGGTAGGCATGTGAGTTCAAAAATATGGCAGTTCGCTTTATCTTATTCCGAAACAATGAAGTATTCGCATCCTGAAGCTGGTTCGAGGAATGCACGCAGTCGCACACGCAGCCGCATACCAGGTGCGCGAAGGTGTGAATCACCTCGCACGTTACCTCGAACAGCTGAACGCGCAGATTGCCGACCGCAGCGCGACTCTCAATAACTCACTTTCTATTGCAAAAGACAAGATGGAGGCACTATTTGAGAGCGTAGTTTTGCCAGACAAGCATACAAAGGACACTGTTGAGAGGGCTCGGATAGTCGAAGTGTACGAGCAGTTAAGCGTGTGGTTGCGTTGAGTGAGGCTGGACTTGAGGATGAGGTGCGCACATTGATGCCAGAGAAGATGGTGGCAGACAAACAAGCAGCTTCATTCACCGTGGTGGGAAGCGACGACGAGACAGAGAGTGAGACTGAATCAGTTAAGAAGAAGGAGTTTCAGTCAGCTTAGCCCTATTTTTATATTGTACACATACCCATTTATTGCCCTGTCCTTACGTCAAGAAGTAGTGGCTGTTCAGTGAGTTCATCGACAAACAATTGCCTGGGCAGAGCGGTCAACAAGCGACAACCAGCCTCAGCAAAAATCCAGCCTCAGACACAAACCAGCCTCGCAACCACCCAAAAACGAAGACTTAAAGAGCGCCGAGAGTCTGGACTTCCTAACAGAATCCTCTTCAGCTCAGCTACTTCCGATCACACGGAACATGAAGCACGCTGCATTTCCTAGCGACGTCAAGACCACCGCCTGGCAGCGGATCAAGGCATGGCTGCGTCCGGTCCTCCACTCGAAGCCCTTTCACTTGACCATGATCTACCTGGTCCTCTTCGAGTAAGCTGCAACTCCAATCAGACTTCATTCGAATCTGACGTTTCAATCGTTGAACAGTCTCGTCCTTGTGGTCATCGACCTGATTCTTAGTCTGTATGCTTCCTGCGTACCCGGAGAAGACGGAACCTGCGTAACGGAGCTCAAGGAAAGCGACGCACTCCTCGCTGGGAAAGCGTTCCTGTTCTGGCTCTCCGTCTCGATCCTCTTCATCTTCGTCATTGAAATCTTTCTCTCTGTGGCCGTATTTGGTTTCAAGCATTTGATGAATCCGATTGCCGCCTTTGATGCATTAGTGATCCTCAGTGCAGTCGGTGTGTTGCAATGCCCTTCCACCACCGTTTGATCCCCAACATTAAACCTTATTACCGCATCGAAATGCAGTAACGGAACTCTACTTTCACTACTCTGGCCTTGAGGAAACTGGCTCAAACGCGGTCATCATGTGAGTCCCTTATGGTTGCATTTACTTTCCTTTTGGGACTATTCGCTTATCCATCGCCTGAATTCAGCCTCCGTATCCTCAAAATTGTTCGTGGCATGCATGCCGTTGCTCACGCAGCCGCCTTCCAAGCCCGGGAGCGCGTGCACGAGCTGGAGAAAATCAACAAGCACATTGGCGATCGCGCACGCACCATGACGCGCGCCTTGTCTCTGGCGCATCAACAAGTGGAGGCACTGTTTGAGACCCTGAATCCCATGGATAGCAAGGAAGCCTTCTTGGTTCGCGGGCAGATTTCGCAGATTTATGAGCATTTGAAGGGGGTTGTGGCGAGTGGTGAAGTGGGATTAGAAGAGGAGATTGATGCTTTGTTGATCAAGGAAGGTGCGGATGAGCATGATTTGGCGATGCGGTCAGGATCAGAGGGGAGTGAGCGCACTGCGGAGGAAGACAACGGTCTCAAAGAAAAAGAGATGAAATTCCGAAGAGCATAAGTCATGAAACCCATGTCTTTTTCGTCTTCAATACAGCTGTGTATTTGTATCGGGCTTTACTCCAAGTTTGCGCTTGTAATTCCTGTCTTTATCTGCTAAGTTGTGTGTCGTTCGTCAAGGTCATCCCGGAATGCATGCCGTTGGAAAAGCAGCAACCTTTTAAGATCACGGATTGAAAGACGACGTGGAAAGGATGTCACCTCATATTCCAACACCAAGGAGAAAACAAAACAGTCTCAACAATTAAGTCTTAAACACGAAATCCAAACGCTGACTGCCCGTATGCTTCGTTTTCACATTGTACTCCTCCTTTTCATCATCAGACTTGGCCTCCCACACTGCGGCGCGCGTCTTGTTGAGATGCACGTAGAGGTACTTTTGGCCGATCCACAGGAACAACGCCGTCACCTCGAAAGCTATCAAAATGTAGTTTCCAAAGTGATAGCGCGGCGCGTCCCAAGGTTGGTAGATTTGGGAGGCCCAGACAGCGTATATGTTGGCAGCGCCAATGACGAGGCCCGAGGCGACAGTGCGCTTTCCGATAGGGGCTGTGTTTTCGGTCATCCAGGCGATGTTCATAGGATGCGTGCTGGGGTGGCCGGAAAGGATAAAGGTGGCAAGGTAGCTGCGCAATCACGGGTTAGTCATTGAAGGCGGGGAATAATACAAGATCCTCACAAGACGCCACGCGAAGAGTTGTCAGGCAGGAACTCTAGCATAAAGATTCCAACAAGAACCCATGCATGAGAGAAAGCACCGTGATATCCTCGTTCTCCAACTTTGTCCGAGTGAGCAGTCATGAGCGTCATCGTGATGAAACCCAAAATATAGTTGGGAGCCGTGAGCGCGTTGGAAACATAGACATTGAAGCCAAACGACTTGATAATGGACGGGAGATAAGTGCCGTATGGAGAACCCCAAGTGAGACCAACAGAAGTGCTTATCAAGTGGCCCCAAACGCGGTAATCCGTCAGGGCGTCCCAGACATCTGATAGTTGAACCTTGACGTCATAATTGAGCTTGAGCAAGTCGTCGCGGACAACGCGCGTCACTGCGATGTTGGCTTGCTTTTCCGTGAACCAATTACCGAAGAGCAGGCCTTTTGTGAAAAATGGCGTTCGGGGAAAAACAAAGAAGAACAGAACAGCCGCGATTATCGTGATGATACCATCAATGAGAAATAGCCAAGACCACCCGAAAAGACCGTTCGTTCCTCTGAGCTGCAGAATGCCGGAAGCCATGAGGCCCGACATGGCAGAGGCAACGGATTGCACACCCCAGAACCATGATAGACGCGTTGCAAGCTCATTGCGCTTATAGAAAGTGCCCTATCAACTTGAAAATTAGTTGAAGAACATATGAGTAAAATTGAGAGCAATGTGACAAACGCACCAAGTAAACCAAAGTGGCAGGAATCACGCCACCTTCGGTAAGAGCAATGAGAGCACGAAGCAAGTAGTACTGAGATGCATTCTGGATGAATCCATGTCCCGTGGTGACGACGCCCCATGAAAGCACTAGGAAGGGGATGTACTTGTGTGGACCAAAGTACTTTCCAAGGATGGAACCAGAAAAGGCCGCGATAGAGAAGAGGACGGCATACATAGAGTTTGCGTTGTTGACTACGACATTAGTGAAGCCAAGGTCGGCTGGCAAGTTGTCTGAAATAGCATTGGAAAGGTTCGTGCGATCCATGTTAAGAATGAACGTAGAAAACAGGACAAAAGGCATGAGACGAAGCTGGGAATGCACATGTTATTAGTGAAACTTCTCGTAGACCACACAGCGCTGTGTACTCACGTCCAAGATGCGGCGGACTGCGTCCTCTTCCGCCTCAGTGTACTCAAGGTCTTGGGAATAGCCCAATGCCGCACTGGAAGTGGCTTGCCCGTCCTTCTTGCGATCGTCTACAATAGTCGACATTGTACTACTGACTCGTTGGTTGATGTCCCTTTGAGTCGCAACCTAACCCTTTTGTACGCATTGATGCAATTTCGGGCAGCTTGTCCGATGCTTGTAGATGAATCACGCAAGGATCCACTGCCTGCGTCGCTTGGTTCGAAATGCTGTCGTAATTCTTGCGCAATCCTAGAGGGTTTCGTTAGGATTGCATGCAGGCTTGACACTTGCCTCGATGGCGTCACCCCCCACAACAAGCAGTTGCTAAATGCACAACCAAAACTCAGAAATTGACTGTTAAATACAGTGCGCGTAATGAATGCAGTAACAGACAAATGACATCAGTGCAATCGATCGAGGTCACAGCGACCATCACTATCAATCGTCAGGACCGGCTACCGAAACACGACTTCATTCTAAGAGTGAAAGTGGTACTACACATTTGAACCGAGTTTGCGGCGGAAGAGGCCACCATATCCCCCCGGAAAAAAAGTCCTAATGTAGGGAGCTGCAGCATCTAAATTACTGACACAAGAAGTCATCAAATTCCCCTCCTCCTAGTTGATGCAGCAGATCCAACATTACCCCTGATTGCAGAGTTCCACACCTTCATCCGCCTCACACGCCACATCCACTTCCTCGTCCGCAACCTGCTCTACGCCTCGTATACATCCTTCCCCGAGACGTAGAAACCTCCACACTTCCTCGCCACAGAAGGTGCGACGTCACAAAACACAGTAGCCATCACGTGTGTCAACTGGGGCCTTCGCACTATACTTCCGTTTGAGCAGGGCATACACGGTGTTCCTTCTTGCCCTTCTTTTTCTTTTGTTTGAGCTTCTCGGCCTTGAGAACGTCCTTCATGTCAAAGTGAGTGCCTTTTGCGGCGGTGGTGGTAGACTCATCAAACATCACGAGCTCCAATTCGGCTTTCTCGCGTTCTTGTTGCTCCTTGACGCTCTTTTTAGTGGTTGGTTTCTTTGAATCTTCCACATCTGCTCCGTCGTTGAAGAAGTCGTCGTCTGAGGAGGTGACGAGGATGATGAGATACAATCAAGACAAGGAAGGGAAGTGACTTACCTTTGAGGGCCTTCTTCTCCTTGGCTTTCTCTTTTCGCTTCCTCCTTTCTTGCTGGAAGACAGTGTTATTGTCGGCTTCCTAGAAAGCAGAGTGTTTTTCTCCGGCCTTAGCATCATTGTCAAGAACGAACCAATACCTCACCTCCTTCTCCTTATTGAGTTTTTTTAGCTTGGACGCCGCGTTTTCACTCAGACCAGGTACAAACGTAATCTCCATGTCACCCGTGGCTTCCTCGTCGCTCCTGTCCCTTTCATCCACACCCTCCTCATCTGCACCACCGACCAAGCTCTTGTATTTGAGAGCTCGCTGCTTCAACTCTTCTTCATCTCCACTTGACTCCTCCGAATCACTCGCCAAATACGCTTTGAAATCCATCTCCTTCAATTCGTCTTTGCTAAAGCGCTTCTTGGTAACGCGAACGCGGTCTGGATCGTCCAAGTCCCACGTCAGCGTTGCCTTGCTGTGCTGCAGCGCGGCCGTCGAGAATGAGCTGGGCGCGTAGTTGTCAGTGGAATTGGTGCAGATTTCGACTGGTTCATCATCAAAATCCATTTCGTCGGGTACGTATTGCAAGTTGAAGACGTTTGCGGAGCGTTCGAATTCGGTGCCGTCGACGGCGGCGTGGATTGAGGAGGCAGTGGCTGCGCTGTCGCATTCGATAACGGCGTAATAATACCTGGGAATGATGTTGAATGTAAGGTTTCATTAAGGGAACGAGGGAGTCGTCAACACCTTAGGCGGTCAAGCTGGTACTGGCGCAGCTTTTCGTCATCAAAATCTTTCCCTTCCTCTTCGCCAAACAAAGGCTGCTGTTCCTCCTTACCGGACTTTCTTGATCCAAAGATTTCCTTTGGAGGACCCTCGCGAGCCTCCTTTTCCATCCGCTCCTTCCCAAACTCTGATTTGTAGATTGACACCGAGACCAGGGCTCCAGATTTTGGCCGGAAAGCGTCGAAGATTTTGAACAAGTCACGCGCCTTAATGTTGTCCCAATCCATGTTAACTGCTGCGAAACGACGCGAAACAGGGCCAAGAACTTGGACCACTTCCTCCGCATCGCCTTCCGCATCAGCATCTGGGTTGTTGAGGGTATCCAGATCCTCGTCATCACCGGCGTCTTCTTCATCGGAAGATTCGAGTAGGCCTTCACCGCGAATGAGCCCGAATCCCTCACGGGCATCCTGCTCATTCTCGACCTTTTCATCCACCTCGGATAGCTCGGATGCCTCCGACACCTGGGATGCCTCCTCCTCCACCTCTTCCTCCTCCATTCGGTAAAAGCGCTTGAGATCATTCGCGGCGGACTGCTTCAGCTTGCGGCCGTACTTGTCCGTCGTGGCCGCCTTGGTCGCCGTGGCCGCGGTTGACTCCGAGAAGATGGAACTGAAGCGCTTGTCGACCGCAAGTTGGCTGTCCTTTTTCTTGGCTTGCAGGAACCAGAAATTTTCGGTGAGTGACGAAAA
>MU615189.1:0-14100 GCA_025201725.1 Chytriomyces sp. MP71 | reverse complement strand
GGTCCCTGCGGACGAAGGTATGCGCGCGCGGATGCTCTGCGGAAACATCTAGTGAGCAGCAGGAGTCGCAGCGTGGTGGATGGGTGTAGTTATGGTTTGAGAGAGGACGAAATCGTGTCAATGGTGAAGAAAGGGTATTCGGGACGACAGTTCTAAAAGGGAGACTGTTGTGTAATATGTAGTAGATGGACAGTTTTAATCCTCTTTGCCCACTCTGTTTCCCTGTAATCGTTTCATTTTGTGTATGTCTTCGTTGTTTTGGTTTTAGTCTATGC
Source organism: Chytriomyces sp. MP71 (assembly GCA_025201725.1). Classification (NCBI taxonomy): domain Eukaryota; kingdom Fungi; phylum Chytridiomycota; class Chytridiomycetes; order Chytridiales; family Chytriomycetaceae; genus Chytriomyces; species Chytriomyces sp. MP71. Next base: position 13,825 of record MU615189.1, on the reverse strand, counting down.
AGACGGTTACGGCGTCTCCTCGTTCCTTGCCTTGTGAGCCCATCTGTCTCTTTTCCTTTTGCATTAGAATCAATTGGTACTGCAGGCTGAATACCTCTAGCAAGCACTTAATAAAGTTTGTTATAAGTCATATCTTAAACATGGTGCACAAATATACCTCCAGCTCTAATTCAAACAGGAAATATGACGTGGTCGAGTCCAAGTTCGCGACTTTGACAATTTGTTTTTTGGTAATTTACGCAGTTACTACTACTATGATAAAGATGTAACTTCCTTTGAATAATCATTGTTAAATATCCCTTAAGAACGTAGAAGCCGCGTAACGAGTAGTTGCCCCCTCCCGCTTCGACCACAAGCATCGCAAACGTCCATGCGAATCTAAAATCACAACAAATTAAATAAAGGAGCCTCCGTACCTCAACAACAATACCAGACTCAGCGCTTCACTCCTACGTTGGCAGCGTTACCTATGTCCTTCAACACCTCAGACGGTATACCTCGAGACTTGGGACTCGTTTCGCAGGCTTAAGAGGGCGCGATCGAGCACATGCTTGCCCGGTCACTAGCAGTAGGCATACGTCACTCACGGCCACAGGCCTCTATGCTTGTTTCGGGCTTGCCGTGTGGTATGCACCTAGAACACCGAATGATGATGGCGTACTATTGAAGAGGACCAATGGGCGTAGAGCCCAGGTGCTGTCACATTGGCTAGTAATCTGGGAGGAACTGTTTTGTGAAACCACTGTTGAGTCACTCGATTCACAGGACCCCTTGGCCCGACCGACCCCACTGCCTGACCCGTCCCAGCATATTTGCACGAACCGGACGAGCTTGAGCCGAATGCACGCCGTGTCCATGCCCGATTCGGACGGGGGAAGTAGCGGCGCGAGTGTGGCTGTGCGGCGCAGCAGCGTGTCCGAGCGGACGGGCGCGAGTGGCGGCAGCGGGATTGCGTCGTTTGCAATTGAATTGGACGACAGCGATGCGAGCGTCTTCTTCGAACCAGCTCAGTGTATTTCAGGTACGGAAGAATTCGATTAACAATGATAATGATAATAAGTCAATGGGTTGAACAGGACGCACAGTGCTCGTCCTCACGCAGGCTGTTGCAGTATCCCAAATCACTGTGCAGGTCCAGGGCCTCGTGTCTGGAGGACTCAGCCACGCACTCCTCCAAAACAGAATCGCGAAACAGCCACCGCCTCTCGCATGCACCCGCCACCTGTTCCGGTACTCTCATCTGTCCCCTATACCTTCCTACCTTATGCATCATATCAAACAACAGAGACGTCATCACGCTCTTCCCCTCAGCGTCAATGTGTTCTGGCACGAAGCTGCTCCCCGGAAAACACACCTGGCCCTTCTCCTTCCGTGTCCCGCCCGTTTCTATCCTGCCACCAACCTACCGCGGCAAGATGGGTGCAGTCAAGTACGAGGCTGTCGCAACACTGCGACGCTCTGTCTTAGCCGCGGCAGTCGACGCGAAACCCCCAAAACTTGTTACGCGTCGCGAGTTTCCCGTCCGGAATGTCGAGTCACGCGCAGCCCGCCGCGCCCGTGAAACTCCACTTTTTAAACATGTCGAGGTCGGCGTGGGTGGCGCGCTGTGGCTTCGGCGTGGGAAAATCGACCTTGCCGTTCGCATGCCAAGAAATGCATTCTCGTTCGAGGAGCCCGTCCAGTTTACGATTGATATTATAAACCACTCCATCGACGGAATGCGCCTTTCGGACATTGCAATTGAAGAACGCGTCGCTGTCGTCTACTCAGACGGATCCACCTGGGGACCACTAACGACCACCCGCATCCCTTTTCCTTACGAAGAAAGCATACCGTCCAGCGCACGCAGCACCGTGCGCTCTTTTCACCTCTCCTTACCCCCACTCGAGCCTCAACACCCGCACCCTTTACCTCACTTCACACGCACGGACGCAACTATCCGCGCCTTCCAACGCATCACGCGTCGCAGTGCAAGCTCCACCAGCATCGTTTACACCCCTTCCCTCCTCCGTACCTTCAGCAGCACCGCACCCTCCTCCACTCGCAGCGCCACGCTCACCCCAATACCCAGCCTGCCCGCCGCGTCCATTCAGCAGCCAGGGTTAAACGCCTCCTTCACAACGCAGCCACTTAAACTCACACATTACCTCACACTCCGTCTGCGCAGCCTGCGCGCCGGCAGTCCTGTCGTGACAATGGAAATCCCGCTGCACCTCGTCCCGCGCGCGCGCGAGGCATGTTTACTATTTCGCGACGAAACGCTGCTGGCCGTTGTCGAGGAGGTGGAGCGGGAAGAGGAGGAGCGCCTGCGACGGCACACTGGCGGTGGGGGTGCGAGGGATGTGAGGGAGGATGGCGCTGGTAGTCCTGGGAGAGGGAGTTTGGAGGCTTTGCCTTTATATGAGGGGAATAGGCTTGTTGGATTAGAGGAGGATGCGTGTGGGTGGTCCCGGCGGCGTGTGTCTACGACTTTGTTGGATGGGTCTGATCCCGTTGAGGAGGATGCTGGCCTTCCGCCGGGGTATGATGCGTATGGCTTTGATGGTATGGATTCCAACGAGGTGGAAGAGGTGCAGATTCTCGAACGCGCATCATCGAGTACATCGTCTGTAGAAGATACGGGCGCTCGTGGTGCGACCTTGGGTCCCTCCGCATCCATGCCCTCAGCCCCATTCTCCGCCTTTCTGGAAGAGGAAGTGATTTCTCTGTGTCCCTTCGTGGACAACAATCCGCCCTCGTTCCAGAGCCTCACGCAAGACGGGGACATGAGTGTGGGAGAAGAGCGCCGACTTGGGGCGTGGCGAAATAACCTGTCCATGCGGAGTTTGTGGGGCGAGAACCCCGCGACCTGGACGCAAAGGGCGCACTCTGTTGCTTCTGTTAGGGAGATGGAAGAGGTTGAGGCAAATTGCGAGAGCGGGATTGTAGCGTTTGGGGCTGCGTTATTGGAGGATGTATCCTTCACGGGGTCCCCCGAAATTGGAGGGGAGCGAGCGCATGGAGTAAGGGGGCTCAACAGTGGGATTAGTGTGGGAGGCAGTCCGCCGTGTGGTAATCCTGCTGCGTCGGGGCGGGGTAGTCTGTTCGGGGCTAGTCCAAGCCAAGGTCTTTTGACTGTCGAAAGTTCTGGACTGGGTTCGAATGTGATGGCGAGTCCTGGGAGTTTTCGCGGCACCGCTTTGTCAGGGAGTCCAAAATGTGAGCTCGGTCCGGTGACGGGGATTCCTGCTTCTGGAAGTCCTCAGACAGCGTTGCCAAGAATCTTGTTGGATGCTTTTGCCCCTGCAAGCCCGTCCATGCCTGAGCGGTCCAGTCTTACCTTCACCGAGAGAAACGCGTCGGTGCGTCGTCAACGCGAGATTTCGGAAACGCAGTCCGTGGTCATTGTTTCTCCATTGTCTGAAGCGTACGCCACAGAAACGGCGACGGTGCGAAATCGGCAGAGTTGGTCCTTAGCGCGCATGCGAGCCGCCTCATCGCGTGCTTCTTTGAGAGACTTGTTTCACCTGCGGGGAGAGGACCTCGTGGACGCTGAGACTGTGCAAGGTGATCGGGAAGTGGAGGAGATAGGTGAGGGGGTGGGCCAGCATGAACGTGGAGCGGTGAAGTGGCGTGATGGTAGGAGTCGGGGACGAAGGTTCAATGATTTTGTGGAGGGATTGCTGGGAAAGTTCAAGAAGGAACGGCCAAATGTAAGTGGTTCTGGTGTAGGTGTTAGGGGCACGCATGCTGTTGCATGAGAGATGTTTTGGATGTTATGTATCAACCAGTTGCTTTGTTTTCGTGCTTTGTATTGTAAATTAATTATGTAATTGGCTTCCCTTCACACGGGTTGCACTTTGTAGCAGCTGAAAGATAAGGGTCTTTAGCGCGTTGACTGCGGATATCGCTTGAAGGAAAGTAACCGGTTTGCAGCCTCCTAAGGTATACACTGTTGCGATCGTGGGTGGTGCGCTTGTGTGTATTTCGTGCAGCGTGGATCGAACGTTACCGTGCACGAGCTCGGAGACGGTGAGCAAAGGAGTGAGGGACTCCATGGGAACCAGCCAATCAACCGTGCACAGGTACATATAGGCACCTTGAAACACGCCAAATCAACAAATCAACCTTACGCTGTCGAAGCGCGGTATTTCTGCGCTGGAGGCCGTTGGGCTCCGGACTATTCGAGAAAATCACTCAATGCATGGGCGCATGATTCACGTCGGAAGAAGTTTGCAATCACAAAATAAGGTCACTTCAACGAGGTGCGGCTGTGGTTGTGGTAGGATCCTTTGCGGGAGCTAAAGATGCTGACAGCCGGTTAGAAAACTTGTGAACGAACTCCTCCTCTACAAGATTCAGAGCATGGGCAATGTTGTAATATTTGTAAATATAACCTAATTTATGATAGTAATAAAATAGATGGTAAAGGTAGAGTGAATCAAATTTCACCATGAGCTGTTGTCCATTGACTTCGAAAAAAAAGGAGAATATCAGTTTCAAAAAGTATTCTTCGTTAACTTTCCATTCCCTTTTCGTAAACTAAACATCGCTTTTCCAACAGATCGGATGGAACAGTTAATAAGGCCAGTGCCTACTCTCGTTTGCGCCGTGAGCTGATGAGAGTGACGCATATGACACATGCCACCGTCATAAGCGTACTTACAGAAAATGATTCACGACACAACAGGAATACGTTAAGCATGGATACCTAGGGCGCAATATGCCACCGACCGAAAAGGGCGAATATGCAATGGACCCCATCAAACTCCACATTTTGCCAAGACAGACAGTCAGGATGATTGCGCTCCCAAACATTGTTGTTTGCTTTTGACTTCGATTCATAAGTGTATCACACCTCCTTCACCGTGACTCAGTTTACCCTAGAGAAGTACCCTAGAGAAGTTTGGAGACTCAGTGCCCTGGAAAGGAGCTTCTGGTGAAGGTTTACTTCAAGAAAAGGAGCCCTCATTTCGGTAAAATGCAAGCCCTACCAATTCAAGTCCTCCTGTGTCATTTGGGTGACGCAGCGCGCGCCATGGTACCTTTTATGGAGAAGAGATGTAATGCGGTTTGAAGACTGCCTTGTGCTTAGCGAAATCCTCTCAAAATGCATTGGCAAGCCAGGCGCAGCTACTTCGAAGCAGAAGTCTCCTGAACTGATTGCAAAGGCATTGGAGGAGTACATCTTAATGGGTAACCCAGATGCGGAAACCATGTGCGACCTGGCATTCGGCATCACTTGCGAACGGATACTAACGCGCAAAATCTAGATAATTACATTGAAATGAGCTTATCAGTTGCCAAGCTGTACAAGCTGAAAAAGAGCTTCTTCGAGGGATTCCTCCCCGTCTCTTTCCCGAAAGGATCCCGCTTTACAGCATGGTCTCCTTTTCTCGCGTCCCTTACTCCAAAGCACTCTCCATTCACCGAGAGCGCAGTAAATAAACCTTTGGTGGCAAGTTGGTCGGATACACATTCGCTGCGAGTGCCGTTGGTCTGGGCGCGTTTATCGCAGTCAAGAACGGTGGATTCAATGAGTCAATTACCTGCACTCAATTACTTGAACACAAATGAGGGTTTCGACAGACCCTTTTTGTTCTGATTCGTGGGAGAGAATAAGGCGATGATGAAAAGGTAGACTGCGGGGTTCGAAAAAGGAAAAAAGACTTGAAACCATGGGAGTGGAGGCCTTCATCACGAAGCACTTTGGCGGTGTGCCCCGGTCGTTCAAGGATCTAGCGTGGCTTATCCGCGTTGTGCGTATTTACTGCTTTGAAGCTTTCCCGGTTGAGACTGTGTGTTGCTGTTGCGGCTGACCTTGCATCCCGCAGCGTCCCAATGACCCGCCCATTGTCCCATCGGTGCGTCTTCTTCAGTCATGCTTTCATCGTTTCACTAAACTTGACTTCGAGGCAGGCGGAAGAGTACCGCACCGTGTCGCCTGGGTAAGAATCTTTACAGGATTTCATCAATCTAGCAGGGCTCCACGTATATCTGCAACGTCTGATTCTGACTACCTCGCACGTGCGAACATTTACAGATCTCAGCCGAACTTTGCTCGTCCAAAGGAGGACAAGATCAATGCCAACTATTACTACACCCGCGACATGCGCAGAGCTTATCCGGCCACTGCTGTTTATAGCAATGAGGACATCAAGAAGCTGGTCGGTGTTTCACAGGCCAGGTGCGTCTCGACTCACTATGCCACTCCTTCACGGAAAAGCGATCTAACCAACTAACACATCCTGACTGTTTGATTCATTACGCGCAATAGACTCGCGAGTGGTTCGGCGGCTGCTGCTGAGACCGGAGTCTCTACCACTCTGCCCCCCTCCCCACCAGGCCAAAAATACCGGTACTCGAGCGCGCTGCACCATTTGGGTCCCTCCGAAATGAACCCAGAGTTAAACCTACGTGGAGTCAAGTGATTGGGGTCGGTGCCTGTCATTGTCCGATTAAAATAAAAATGCGATACACTCGCCTACTCCTCATATTGTTAATATTTTGGTGTGTTGACTCCCCACTCCTGTTGCAGGAACTTCGCACAGCCTTGATATCAGTGTGTGCCATACCTTTATCAATTTCATGGGAGATCTCGTCGGCAAAGACGCAGGCTTTTAACCATGTGGCTAGCGCGATCAGCACGGTTTCCATTGAGAATGCTCGGAAGTACAATAAGCCTTCTGTGGTATATTTATATCATCTATACAAAATTGTATTGATTTTAGAGTTTGGGAGTGGTCGCCCGTAACAGGAAACCTTTTACCAATTTAACAAGGTAGGACACGCAACCTGAGCTTCAGCAAGTTTTAATGCGTTTCCGCTTACCCAGGAAACGTACTAATTTGAAACTGCATGTTCTATTGCACGTTTTCAATATGGATGATTGTGCTCAAAAACAACACAGAAAGAGTTCTCTGATTTCCTCTTGACAAATGATTCTGCCACGTTGCTGTAATTCAATCTTTGGTGACCTGTGCGACAGTCAAGAGTGTCTGATGTGGGCAAAAGTAGATGCCCGAACGAGTTCCACAACGACTACAACGAGCAAAAGAGCAAAATGTAACGGCATCTATTGTGGCTACCGCCGCCTTGTCTGCATTCATCTCCCCTGCTGCTTCTCTAACCAAATCAGGAGATTTGATTTCCCCTTGCCGTTGCAATATTTTTTATCTTCTCCTTCGTCTTCTTCTTAAACGATAAACGATCATTAATTCATATTGGGGATATTGCATTCATGCAGGGTTGAGGGTCAAAAGTCATCGCAAATGATAGTCTTGTCGTTGACGCCACATTCCTTGTACCTACTACATCAAGCGGAAGAAACCCATGGTGCTGATTCTATCACTGAACTAGCATCTTTCGAGGGAGTGTCGGTCAGTGGTCGCGCGATCGCCCTCAGCCTGTCAACTGCGACGGAGCCGGTACCGGCTGCAGATTCAGCCACCTCCAGCATGTACGCCATCAACTCCTCCGATGCGATGGCCAAGTTTGCGAGCGCGGTCGCAGAGGGCGCCGAGGCCGAGAAGCGCGCGCCGGCTACACCGGCTAGGCTGACTGTCGCAGGCACAATCAACAGCGTCGCGTCGCTCGCATCCAATCTCGCCCACGATCTCAGCGCGCAACCTATAAGACCAATTCTGTTTTTGGTGCCGGCGATCGTCGGCTTCGTTGAGCTCGGCGCCGCACGGACCCGGCACTTGGTGATCGTTTCAAAGCGCCGAAAGGTTGGCTCTCTTGCGGGATCGGGCGTTTATGTTGTTGACCAGGTGAATACTTTAAATGTTCTTGCTTTGGTGGAGGGGTGAGGGCACCGAAACAAGGGTCCCTCCAATTTGGCCGTGACCATAAACCACGCCAAATGGCATCAGGCTGCTGACGAAGAAAGATGAATTCACAAAATTAGGTTGCCATCGTTCCATTAGACTTCTCTCAGGCAATTGCGGCACTTATGGAGGCTATTTCCCTCGCATCGGACGTCAGTGGAACACTGGTTGGCGCCGCGCTCCACGCTAGAACAAGATCTGTTGAAACCGCCAAAGCTGGAATAGGGGCCGGCTTGGGCGTAGTATCGGCAACCTTGAATGTCATTTCTGCATCGATCCCTGGCAGCCCACGTGCGAAGCCATCAGCAATGGCAGGCGCGGATGAAGCTTCAGAGAATGCGACTGCTCTGGAAGGAGATTCTTCGCCGCGTTCCAGTGGGGACGAAGCTCGTGCCGCAACAACTTCTTCCAAGTTGCTTTCTGCCCTTAATCCTTTCAAGGTTCAGCCGTTGCGAGTGGCAAACCACGACCATATTGTTTCCTCCAGCGCACCAGATTTAATTCTAGAAGGTAACGGTACAGAGTTTTCAGAGGATGGGACATATGGCTCCAAAACTTTGGATGGGGAAGTCGATTCGTGCGGCTCCGCAACGCGGCCTGCCTCGTCATCATCCACAACCACAAAGCTTCTCGCCGCGCTGAATCCTTTCAAGTCTTCCTCTGGGACCTCATCAAAGGACTCCGCGGCGTTCGGATCCCCAGATGGAGGCCACAATACTATCTCCGAGCCCGGCAGCCCGGGCATGACTCCGAAACAAAAAAGTGGAAGCATGCTCAATGTATCACTTTCCTCGCTCTCTAGTCTGCTCCCTGGACAAATCGTGCAGCCTGGAGAAGTTACGCAGGATAACGTGGCCGCGGCTGACGTCAAGGCTCTTCTCGAGCTCGACACCTTTTTCTACACAGAGGGAGCATGGGACCTAACTCGCACAGCGCAGACTCAGCGTGAACCCTGTGATGAGAGATTCTTCTGGTAAAGCTCCCATTCCCCTTTGGAATCGTGAATTTCAAAGCCGGGTTCCAATAGGAACAAGCACTCTTTGGGCCCACTCTCAGAGATCGAGGATGCCAAGTCCTTCGTGAAGCCTCTGATTCAGGGATTCGTTGAAGTGTGCAAAGCGGAAGGACGTGCGGGTCAGGCCGGGTTCGAGTTCGCACTAGTAAGTAGGCGCAACAAGCACCGTGCTGGGTTGCGTTACGAGCGCCGCGGTGTGGATGCGTTAGGGCGCGTTGCAAACTTTGTGGAGAGCGAGATGATAATCTTTGCTGAAATTGAAGACCGCAAGCACGTTGGGTCGTTTTTGCAAATCCGGTAAGTTAGAATATCTGCACGCGTGGTAATTACTTATTTATGACCGTTCAGAGGCTCCATTCCGTTGTTTTGGCAACAAATTGCTTCCACAAAGACGCTCAATCCAACCCCCATTCTCGACAAGACTGATGAACAAAATATAGCTGCCATGAAATTGCATGTTGATGAGCTGGAGAAACTTTACAAGTCAATTATTATGGGTGAGATTGCTTATGACCTATCACACAACTGAGGCATACCATTCAATATTTAGTTGACCTGGTCGGTCAGGAGGGACGTGAAGAGCCCCTTGGAACCAAGTTCAAAGCGAGCGCTAACGCTTTACGCGAGAACGGACATGATTCCACGTTAATTTATCACGCCTACGATTTCCATGCCCAGACTAAAGGTTTACACTACGAAAATTTGAAGTCACTGTTGGAAAAGTTGGAAGCTGAGATTGAAAACATGAAGTAAGATCGTCCTATCATGCTTCCTCGAACGCCAACACTTGGGTACAGATTCTATTGGTCCTTGGACGGGGAATCCATGCTGCACCAGTCTGCGATTATTCGAACCAATTGTATGGACTGCCTGGACCGGACCAACGTTGTGCAGTCCCTGTTCGCACGCCACATGCTAACCAAGATTCTCGTCAAGATTGGCCTTCCTCTTTTGGATCCAGACACACCCACTCTTACGCCAGGGTTTGAATCGCAATTCAAGAACATGTGGGCCGACAATGGCGATGCGCTAAGCACAGCGTACACAGGAACCGGGGCTTTGAAGGGAGATTATACGAGAACGGGAGTTCGAAATGTGAGGGGCATGATGAACGATGCGGCAAACAGCGTGGGAAGGCTGTATGCCGACAATTTCCAGAACAAATTGAAGCAGGCAACAGTTGACCTCTTTCTTGGCGCGGAGTCCTAACCTTACTCAAAAGGACTTCCTAAAAAGGAACTAATTCATCTCATTTCTCGAAAAGAAGTCGAAGGATTTAGTCAAAAGACCGGAGTGATGAACTTTCTTTGTTCTTGATCGCACAATTAAATGTGCCATTTGTCAACCAAATACCGTCATATCCGTGATCGATAAGTTGACTAAAAGAATGAAGGATGGTGCGGTATTCAAGCAGAGAAAGTCTTCAAAGGAGAACACGAACGAATTGCCGCGCCTGCAATCAAAGCGTGACAACGCTGACAAGGAAGTGGCCGAAAAAGTCACACTCGCGAATCCATTCGACGCGAAGGAATAGTCAAGATGAAACGTTATCGTCCAGATTTGATCTACGAAGCTCGGTGACGACCTTAGGGGCCTTGCGTTGTGTACCCCCCCAATGTCGCGCCCAGTCCCCTTCCCTCATGGAAAAGTATACTACTGATTTGAATTGTGACACTCTCCACTGCAGCGTCTAATAAAAAATTGGTACTTTGATGTATGTGCGAAGTGCCTGTGAAACAATTTCTAATTCGTTAGAAAAAAAAAGAGAAAAAATTCTATGAAGCCACCCAAAGCAACACCATCCGCCAGTACTTCATCGCGACTCACGCATCTGCGGCTACTTCTTCTTCATCATCAAGTTTGAGTCAGCACGCGGCAAAGAAGCCGAGGACGGGTTGATTTATGGTTTAATTGTTTCAATTCAAGCAACGACTCACTCTACCATCCAATCAGGCGCAATGTCTCCTGCCTCATCCTCTTCTTCTTTTTCATCGCCTTTGGTTTCAGATACTCGTGACGGTGTCGTCTTCGCTACTGCTGGCGCGGTACGCCGTGATTCGGACAAATCGGCGTCAAACGAGAAATTCTTCAATGCACTGTATGCGGATTAATCCCTCGGTCCCTCAAACCATTGCCTTGCCTGAGCTGGTTATTCATTTTCAACACCCCAACATAGTCAGGATGCCTTGCTGTGTGGACTGGTTCCACCGCTGAGTGAGTCACCCCGTCGGCAACTTGAGGAGGTGGTGTTTAACCAGCAATGATGGTGGGCGTGAACCGATACCAAAGTGCTTTGCAATAGGCGCGAGCTGCTGATTGACTGGATCGCATCTCAAAAGACTAAGCCAACTTTTTTGTTTCATTTTGTTTTCGCGTTTCTGAACTCTTTCCTCTTTCAGAATGATATCCAGCCAATCACTCCTCCTCGACTGGCACAAATGAGATTTATCTTTCTAAGGCACGTGACAATTCTGAAACAGCTATAAAAGGCATCATTTTGTTTGACGTCCCTCTTTTTCTTTCCCAAAACAGAATGCGATGCTCAGTGACAGCAACTCGGATGTGGATTTGGTTAGTTTTACGCAATTTATTGCCTTGATTTTGATTGGTCAATTTTTGGGTTTACGCCTCTGGTGGAAAATTCCAGTGGAGACTGTGACAATTTCAAGTCAGGAGTGTGGAAGGAGGGTGTGGGCACGACAGCGGGGGGTGAGAAAAAGAACTATCAAAAAGCAACAACCAGCACCTGGAGGCTTGAAAATGCATGCGTTCCTTCATAACGGTGAATGTTTGTTTGAAACTCGATGTTACAATTATCAGGTGCGCTCCACCTCGCACGAGCTCTCATAAGAATACTTCTGTGATTCTCGAAACCTAAGTGTGGCTAAGGGGGAATATGGATGTAATAACTTTATTTTTTTTTGAGCTTGGACAGCTCCCGTATTTTGCTTAGGCTTGGTGATAGATGCAGTGGAAGCTCGTTTTACCTTTATTAAGGCATCCCTGTACTTTTGAGAGGGCTTGATCTTGTGAGGCCTTGCACGCTCGTCTTGTTCTATATCGGTGATTTCCAGTTGGTCCTATTTTGAGTTTTCGTCCGCTTGCTTGGTCGCTGCTTTTCTTAATCGCTTTTGTGTGTTCCAAGGCTGGCGGCTTCTGTTTTGTTCCAATTGGAAATCCGCCCACTGGAAAATAGTTTCGACTGAAAAAACAAATGAAACGGGGTGACAGCGGATTCAGTGAAGGAAGCGCGGGTAACAACGTCGCGACAAGCCTCGCCTCCCAACTCCCTTTTGAACTTCTCATGAATGTGTTTCGACGGACCCTGTCAGTCCGTGACCTTGTTGTGTGGTGAGCGCACCCCTCCATCTGGTTGAAACCGCAAGGTACTGGCGACTCACCCTGTAACCTAATAAGTGCGAACGTGTGCGTAAACTGGCATTCTACGGCCACCACGCTTCTGTGGCGTAAGCCCATCTTCGCGTCGCTCGACTCGTTCACGCGCTTCACGCGTTGCTGCAGCAACGCGTCTCTTGTGGCGCCGAGTTTACGTGCGCTGGCGCTGGAGCCGGGCGAGAAGGCGGAATGGGTTGTGTCCGGCGAACGACAGTGGCTGGGATGTCTCGGAATCACGCGTCTCGTCTTCCTCCACTTCAACCAGGTACCGTTCCTGGCCGCCTTCGTGCAACCTTTGCACATTGCTTGTATCGCCGAAGCCCGCCCACTGCTCTCCCGCCTGGACCTGTCAAACTGCATTCAGATTGGCGACGCGCCTCTTGCGCAGATTGTCTCCGTTTGCGCTTCGTCTCTTCAGCACTTGTCTTTGAATGGATGTCGACTCGTTACGGATGCTGGAATTGCTATCATGTCTCAATTTTGTGGACCCTTTAAGCTCCTACACACCCTGAGTATGCGGGGTTGCGGCCTCATCAGCGACTTGGGCATTTCAGAGATAAGTAAGTCTGGATTGGCGTCTTGTCTGACGAGCTTTGATGTGTCTGGTTGTTACCGCGTTACGGACCGGGGTGTCTATCGATTCCTGGACAAAGCCGTGAAAGAAGCTTCTGCAGCGCAAAAAGGTGAAATGCAGAATAGTTCGTTGTAACCCTGGTTCTCACTTTTAGCAATAGACAGTTTGGAAGAGCGTGATGCAATGATGGATTCGGACGATGCAGCAAAACTGATTCAACAGAAAGAAAGAAGCGGATTGGGCCGTTTGACCGAATTCAGATTCTCTGGAAGTCAGACAGGTAGTCGTAAATTCACTCGTAATGATTTTGAGCGCATCCTTTCGCTCCTTGTGAGTGGTCATGCCGTCAACACCTTGGAATTTTCTATTCCACCTCCGCCAAAGGTTGGCTTTTTTACCGGTATAGCAGCTTATTGATCTCCTTCGTACTACCTCAGGGCTCGGATTCAACTGTTTACCGATCGTTTCCGTTTCACCTTCTTAAAAGCATCACCAGTCTTCATATTTATGATGCCACATACCTTCTTGATGATTCCATCATGATTTTGGCGAAGTCCTCAATTTCCGCCCAATTGCATAGCTTGACAATCACAGAATCGCAACACATCTCCGAAATTGCCTTATGCTCCCTCCTCTCGTCTTTGCCCAACATTGTTTTCCTGGCACTTCACAACTCCGGCATCAACACCACTGCTCTTGGCCATCTCGTGAACTCGGCCCCCTTTGCGCACCGCCTGAAACATCTCGACCTAAGAGCCTGCAAACACCTCCAAGACCTGTCTATCCTCCAGTTTTGTATCATTCGTGGCGAGGAAGCTGCCGGTGCGACCCCTCCGCTCCCGCTTCCAAGCCTGGAGACGCTCAATCTGGCGGCATGCAGGAACCTGACGTTCGACGGCATTCTGCCCGTCATCCAGTCCTACGCTCCTCGTGCGGACGGATCAGGCGGGCGGCTGGTTCATTTGGACATTACGGGGACGTTAGTAGATACTCGCTCCTGGCCGCGCTTCGTGGAGCAATGTGAAGCAGCGA
>MU615188.1:0-14115 GCA_025201725.1 Chytriomyces sp. MP71 | reverse complement strand
CTCAGTATCGTAGACACCGAGGCAGAGCAGGCTTGGAAAGAAAACACGGAATTCCAGCAGGCATCCAAAGCGCATGCATTGAAGGAACTGGCGGCTTATTTTCAGTCGAAGAGTTAGTGGAATGTAATGAGAGGTAGTCGGTTTCGGTTTTTTGGGGTTGCATTTTGCACGAACTCATTGTGTTTGAACAAATCTTGACTGGTCCGAGATTGTTTTCGTTGCCTTGAATATCAATGCATAATCACACAGAGTAAACTTTATTACTCAAACTGTGAACACTAGTTTGATCTCATCAACACTGTGCAACTTCACACTGCGATCAGTGAGCCATTCAAACTTGATGTCAAAATTGGCTGTGGGATTCGGTTCTGTGGAGCGACGGATTTAGCACCATGCCTAAAAGAGAATAGACGACCAGAAAATTACTTTGTGGAGCTCCAGCCATGAAATCTCTAAAACTCTTCATGTGACCAGCAGCACCAGTTGCTTGCGAGGCACCTGAAAATGCACTCGCGAGAGAGTTCAAGAAGCCAGTGGAAAGTTGCCAGAACCGCACGCAATTTTCCTCCAAGCTGAAAGTGACACTGAGCTTTCCGTCAGGAGAGAAAGCTACCGCCGTCACTGGTTTTGAATGACCCTACCACAAGGTTTCCTCATGAGCAATTCGCAGTGGGATTGAAATAACAATACCTCCAGAACTTGTCCTTTTGTTGCAGTTTTCAGATCATACACGATAGTTAGGCCTTCCGTCGTACCGACAGCAAGTTTTTGAGTACCGTGGTGAAATGCAACGTTTGGAAACGTTTTCACAAGCTCCGCAAAGTTAGAAGTGACAACAGTTTGAACAGCTTCTCGCATCCCTGGCACGTTCGGATCCAATGACTTGACCATGGACTCAATAATTCTTGGAACATGAGAATAAAGCAGAAGCGGTTTCTGCAAACCACTTTTAAATGAGAAGTTGAATCAGAGAGGTTCCATTACTTGTCCTAACCTTGGCGATGAACATTCCCAGAAGCTTCAGGCCTCCAACACGCTCCGAAACGTTTTTGGAATGTACAAAATCAAAGGTGACAGTTGTGATGAATAGTCCCGGGTTGATGGAAGCAATTTGAACCACTGCTTGCCGCGACACCATTACGAGTGCAGAACTGGGAGAAATACCACTCTGGCTTCCTCCTGCATCTCGTGATGGTGTATTTGGAGTTGAAGGCGATTGAAGCCCCGTCGTAGAAATGATTGCGCGAAGGACGTTTGACGCATTCACGTGCGGTTCCCACGTTTTGAAGCCTCTACCAAGCAGTTCCACGGCTAGCATGCGATAGGGCCCACGAATGTCTTCCTTGAGAAGAATGTCAAGGGATTCCGCAACATCCTTGCAGAGTCTATAATAAGACAGTTCACCGACTGATGAGATAAAACAAATTGTACATCACACACCTGACAGATAACAGCGAAGCATCCTCGCAACCGATAACGCCCATTAGTATAGCGGCCCTTAAATTTGTCTTTGAATTCTTTTTCGATGCAGAAGACATAGACGGCACTACAATGAGTGTGTCAATCCCAACAACCGCTTCACAGACACTCACGAAACGATTTCCAATAGTCTACAACGATATCCTTTTCAGATACGGGCATATTTCGCAGCGTACTACTAAAAATAATGCGAGACGCTTGTTGCACGTCCACAATTTGGTCCTGCCAGTACTTCGCGAGAAATGAGAAGGACGGATTTTGATATAGCGGAAAAGTTTCAGAAGGAGCAATCGAACATAACCGCGATATTGTTGCTGAAACGTCTCTTTCGTATTCTGTAAACTGGAGGTTAAGGCTCGTCACCTCACGGTTGATCTTTCAGATACTAACCTTTTTTGATTCCAAAAGTGCGAACAAGTGACACTAACTGGAGCATTCGCGACGCGGACATTGTGGGTGACAGAGTCCATTCAGTGTTGGACGCACGGCCAGACGGAGCTGGAATCGAAATATAACCGTTCGCTCTTTTTCCTTCCTATTAACTTTGAGGACCAAACTTGGCGCCACATACCCTCTACTTCCGACCGAAACCAAGTTTGAAGCTGCATACAGCTCAAAGACATCCCGACAAATGTGATCCACCTCTGCGTCCAGTCCCCATGACATTGTTGCCGAAAGTATCCCGCGCACGAGATTCTTGTCGGCGGGGCCCCGCGGAGGGGCTGGTGCAACCGTCGCTTCAGCAATTTGGTTTTCAGCAGCTATTGCTCCGCTGCTACGAGGTCGATCTGAGGAAACTCGCGTCGTCGTAGGACTCGCATTTCCCGACGTGGAGTGGATGGAGGATCCCGATCCCATTCGCGCGCGACTGCTCACTTTCAATAGTTGTGGAACAGTCAAAGTTTTTGTTGGAGACTCTGGCTCAACATTACTGGCACCGGTTGTACCGTGATGCCGAGCAGGTGAACGCGCACGACTTCTTGCTTGGGGAGGAGTTGAGGGAGGCGTCAAGGAATACTGACCCCCGTAGATGTCATTGATGAACCTTTTCAGGTTTATGAGCAAGACGAACATAATAGGCTTTTCTAAATACAATATGTTGATGAGTCTGTTCCCTTTCTCTGAACACACCTTCGAATCCGGATTTAATAGAAAACGCTGAAAAAGCTTGCCGGGTCGTAGAATTCAGATAATCTTGACTGTAATCGCTCAAACTAGTATCAGAAAGTGTTATTGGAATCTTCGCTGTGGAAATGACTCACACCACAGATCGGTCACAACACGACACAATATCTTCTGCGAGCTCTCCTTCTTCAATTCTATCCAAATGGCCAGTTTTCAGCTGGAATAGGGAGCGAGTAGGTCAAACACAATACCATTTATCTAAAATACACACCTGCCAGATGTACAACGTGCCCTCCAAGTTGGAGCACTGCACTAACATTGTCTCCTCTTGAGATCGCCAATGAATGGCAGAGATAGGTTGGGAATGCCCCGTGAGAATATGAATGCTGTGACCATTTAACAAGTTAGATTTAGTTTGAGAAAAGCCAGTGCGAACCTCTGCAAAGAGTCCAAGTCAATCACGGCTATCGATTGATCATCCGCCACCGAAATAATGCCGTGTTTTACTTTCATCCCACTTTGCGTAGGAACGGGTAGAAACACTTTGACCCGTTGCGAATGACAAACCATGCTTGCCATCATAGTCCCCAGCCTGTAAACCGGATATGGTTGAGAACATTACAATCTCATCGAAGGCACGGCTTACTCTAAATTCCAGATCTTGATGGTCTGATCCACCCCACCGCTCACGAGAATGCACTTCCCTCCTGATGCAGTAAAGTCAGCCTGGAAGAGCGCCGTGACTGCCCCAATATGACCCGACAGGATCCATGCAGCGTGCGTTTCGAATTCAGCAATCGGATAAAAGAAGGGATCCGTAATGGGCACCACATAGATTTTACCCGTGTCTGTAGGATATTAAATCACAGCCACGTGTCGAAAGCAACTGCAAATCATACCACATCCAATCGCAATCAGCTTGTCACTCACGAGCGCCGCACTTGTGATCCGAAACCCAGCCTCCGCCACCTCTCTCCAGGCCTCAGACAAGTCTAGCTCGTATGTCCGCCGAAAACGTACCATTCCCCCTGCGCTCGCCGTGTCGGCGTCTTCCGCCGCAGACGCAACGCAGAGTGGGTACTGTTCGCGTAACATCTGCGCCGCGCCCCATCCAATGTTGGCCCAGAAGGGCCAATAAGAGACAAGGTGCGGGCTGTTGTGAAAGACGACCAGGTGTTTGGGGTTTTGGGTTGTAGTTGCGTCAGTGTCGATGACACACAGGGTACTGCCAGGATATTGTTTGGATGCGTGGAACGATGATATCGCGGCGAAGGCGCTGGCAATGAGGTTGTGAGTGTGTCACCAAACTGTGGATGGCCACCATTACCTTGTTCCATTCGCTGGATCATCGGAAGCAGATGTCGTTCCAGACGACAAGGCGCACACTGTGTCACCGTCCGAGGCCAATACAACACTGCCACCATTCGCCATTTGCGATTGCGATCCGCACGCGAGTTGCGAGGCATGCCCGATAAAATATGTGACTGCGACACCGTTCTTAACACTACATTTAGGGAACAATGTGACTCAATACAGGAAAGAATCGAACGGCACCTGTGTCCACAGAAGGACAGTCCGTGCGGATAAAAACTGTGCACCGCCCCATCCGGTCCCTCGTTCCATGCAATGGATAGTACAAATCGTTCTCACTGCGCCTTGATCGCGTCGTAAAATCTGAAAATCGACCATGTCCAGTTTACAAGGGCGAGGAGGTTACTCAAAATTCGTCTCACATAACATGCTTTTCGTTTGACAGCCACAATCAAATTGGGACCGAATCGACTGACACAAATGGCGAGAACGCCTCCAAAATCCGAGGAAACATTCGACGCATTTCCAACGTTTGCCGTTGAGTCAGTCAACGGGGTGTCTCCAACATGCACTAGATCCAGATTACCCTCGTCAAAGAGATAGGTGCTAAATGCACCGCTGATGCCTCCTCTGAATACATAATCAGGCGTTTGTGGCCCTAGTTGTGACTATGTGAGCTGTTTACAACATAAGCTCGTGGGCGCAAACCAGTTATGAGCACGCCCAAGGAGCCCGTCCATCCATCGATATTTTGAATAACGCGCGCAACTTCGAGCGAGGCAGCGTGCAGCACGACGATGCAGTCCGAGTGACCAGCACACAGAAGAAATCGACCGCTAGCAACAACCTATCAGAATCATTCAGCCTACTTCGCGTCTCAATCATGACATGAGTTCGCAATACCGATATGTGAATGATGGACGCTGGGAAGACCGCGGAAGCAGCGAGCAGGGCGCGACCATCGGCAATGTCCCAGAGCACCACCTCCCTGACACCCGATGTATCAAGAACAGTGGCCAATAAATATAAACGGTAAAACACGTTACCCGCTCGCGTCGCCGGTGACAATGACGTTGTCCCTGGTTGCGGCCCCGTCCACGTCAATGCGGCACAGTGCCATTGCACTAATGCGCGCTCCGCGACCGACGAGGAGCACGCGCGGTTTAAGCTTAGTTTGATGAAGTTTTGTCAGCAGAGATTAGTAGAGATTCTGCATCGAAGCGACGCGGCGCTCACCTGCAGGAATCCGTTCACATCAGAAGTGGACTCGTAGGTCAGCAGGTTCCCGTTCTCGAGCGACGTGACCACGACTGAGCCTTCGTCCGAGCACAGCGCTTGCGTCACCCGCGATAGGGGTGAGTCCGTCCAGAGCGTCAGCGGATACACGCACGATGTCATTCCCAGGCAAAGATTTGCACATGAAGAAACCGTGACACAGAACCCTGACCCCACCACGTTTCCCTCCTTTTCTCCACCCTTCGTCAGCATCGCCATCATAAGAAAGGGGCAGGAATCAAGAAAGACATAAGAGGTTTACAGTTGCTCCATTGCACTATTTGGATACTGTGGTCTCGGAATCATGTCTGACGTCGCCGATAAGGGTCAGCAATCATTGACATGAAAACGGAAGGGCAATCCTGTTCCATCTACCACCTTAAACGCAGTCATACAGCTTCAATCGTACCAATAGGATTGTTGGCATTCCAAACAAATTTCACTGGTTAAAACCGCGAGCATCGGATGTAAAATTGAAAAATTATTCACTAGTGGTTCTGGCTCAGCCATCCGCCTTTCTTTTGAGCACTTGCAAATATCTACCGATTCCACGACGAGTGAGAAGGACTCAGTTCAAAATGTCCGCGCCATTTGAAGTTCTGCAATTGAGGGGGTTCACCCAGTCAAGCCATGGTAAAAAATTATCTGTATTCAAAACCAAAAAGCACTGTCTGTCTGAAATTCTAAAAAGCAGTCTTATGAGTGGACTCAAGGTTGCAGAAGGCCTTTCGCATCTCTTTCAAGAACCGGTAAAAGTCGCGGCTGTCGTTCAAAAACTTGAGCATTCTCTCACGACCAGGGAGAGGAGGGATGCAATCCATTACTAAAATGAGGTGGAGAGAAGGGTGAGGACGTGAGCTTGGTTAAGTCGAATGAATGGAAAACTGAACTTTTGTACTGCTTTCCCTCCGAAACGTCCAGCACAAACGAATATTCTTGCTCCCAATTCTTTTGATTGATATGTGTGTATGTGAACCGCAATATGTTCTCTAGAGGGAGGGCGCAGGATGAGGGAACGCGCCATCGGCTTTAAGAAAACTCAACTGCTAACAGCGGAAATCACCATACTCATGTTCTCCTGGTAAGCCTTGAGATCTGGATTATGTTTCGTGCATACCATTTCGCGGTTGTGCAGGGCAGCCTGTAGCTTTTGCTTGCACGCGTTGAGTTCACGAGTGATTCTAGCCACCTCATCGGCCTTTGCGTGCTCCTCGTCCTGAAGAGCTGCATACTTTGCATTAAGGGAAGCGTCCTCTTCCTGTCGATTGGTTGTGTCTGGCACCGATGTTTTGCTTGACGAGTAAGTCAGCACCGACCTCCTTCTTTCGCAACTCTGCCGCGTCTGCGTTCTCAGCGCGCGCCATTTGCTCTGTGGTGGTCTTCGTCGCCTCGATTGCGTGTGCGACGGACTCTGCCTCGTCTGGAGCGGGAACGGCGAAGGCGATGAGACTCCGCGCAGCCTCGACCAAAAGAGGGACAGCGAGCGACGGGGCGCGGCTGAGGGGTGCGGTGCGGGCGGGGCCAGGAGAGGGCGCGGCTCACCTCCCGCGTCCGCGAGTCTCTGCACGTGTGCGGCCTTGCTGTCGCGGATGCACGCGAGCAAGTCCGCCATCCACCCGTCGCACGCGTCGACAAACTCTGCGTTGTGCTTCCGCAGCCCGTCGAAGGCGGACGCGAGCGTGTGCAGCCGCTGGATCCCCTCCATTTTCAAACCCGCTTTTCTTCGTTCGAGTGCTCAGCGTTCGGACACGGACAGGTGCCGGCTTCATTTGTCCGCGCATTCATACGGCCCACAAGGATACTCGTTTATGAAGTATATGAATTTTCAATTACATAATTGTTAGGATTTCCCTGAATGTGTTTACTATCATATTGAAAGAAAGGGAGGATCCTGCAGATCATACACGCGACTTCACAAATGCTTTCGGATACAATCCTTCCCTGCCATTCATCTTGCCCCGCGCCCAGTTGGAATCGAATACAATGTCAGAAATCCACCAATCCAACCCCACCCATCCAGTAAGACAGTTGTCCACCCTTTTCACACACCCGCTAACAATATAGTCCTTCACTCACCAAATTCCACATGCTCAATCGTGTCGCCTTTTCAGAATCCCAGGTCCCCAGTCTCCTGTCCTGCAACGTGCTCGACCGTCACCATGAGAGGCCTGCATTCCCGTTGGCGAACTTGCGTCCCATAATGCTCACGCTATGGCAGATCCCACTCGCGCTCACCCTTGAGGGTCCACGGTACTCCCGGCGATGCTGTTGGTCTGGATGAAGCGAGCAGCGCCCTCCAGGTCGAATTCGTGACAATGCAGGCCTTGCATGAGGACACCGTTTTTTCTTGACCGGATTCGCGCGGTTAGCTGTGGCGGGATGTGGGCGGGGACGCAGCGAGGCAGGTTACCGAATGAGTGCGTTCTGATCCATTGGTTGTCGATTTGCCGTTGCATGATGGCCTCAAGGACCGTTGCGGAAAGCTTGTTCGCCGCGTGTGAGTGGTTTCTGCAGTGACATTGCTTTGATGGATGGATGTTTTCCGACAGAGCGAAAGCAAGTGGACAGCCACCAGTTTTTTCATAGCACAACACAACCCAAAGACACTTCACTCTCCACCACTCGCACAGCATCATAAACATCACTTACACGACCGTCAAACCGATCCCGTAACAACCGCGCAAAATCCAATTCAGGACTTTCCTGCATCAAGTGCGAGGGCGCACTGAAGCTCATCACCAGGTGCTCTGCCGCGACCGTCATCCTACAGGCAACAGGCAAATCAAACTTTTTTGTACTCAGTACGTGGCAAGTGGACTCAGATATTTACCCCCACTCTTCTCGAAAATCAGCGCGCACTGCGCCAAAAACTTGAAAGAGCGTCAGAGGCACGTTGGAGAGGCAGTTGGACTCGTCTCCGTTGTGTCCGAGGACGTACACCACGGGGTAATCCAGCAACCATCCCGAAATTGACGGGATGACTGGCGACCGCGGCCATTCGGTGTTGATCACGAGTAAATCTGGAGATGCACTTGTGATGAGGTTGTGGAGCAGCCGGAAACTGGATGTCAGTGAAGCAGTGTCCTCGATGCCTGCGAGCTGGAGGACATACAGTCATGTTCATTGTTCGAGTGTACGGACGGAAATGTTGTTTTTTTATACCGTTGGGGATGGCAGGTCAGAAGACGCGTTGATAAAGAGCAACGCGTTGGGTTGGTTGAGTTTCGAAAGCAAGTGACCCTCCGCAATCATTTTTGCATTGAAAAAGTACGACTCCTCAGATATCATTAAACACCGTAGATTTGTATATTTGGCGCCTAAGAGTGGATCATATCAGCAGGATCGCGGAAGGGGCGAAGCAATACCGGCTTGCTGCAGGTCGGACAGAAAGGACTGCAGTGCATCGATATCAGCGTGAAAATAGTCTGCATACGAGTCTGAGCACAGAGTGGATAACAATAGGTTCTACCATTCAGGAAGCAGGGTCTGATGCCGAGTGCAACGGTCAACAGGTCTGCGATGAGTCCGTGATAAGCAACTCCATCCAGGCCATGGGCCAGCTGGCACCAACCGAGCGTGAATGATGCCAACCTCTGACTGCTGCGCTGCTTGAACGCGGCCCTGAAGTGGGTGTGGGCACAGCCAGCAGCCGTGTTCATTTTTGAGCAACAAACGATGAAGCGCCCAAGGGACACCACCGCGGACGAGGCGCAGCCGGCGAAGGTGCATCCGCTGTTTGCCACGACAAAAGCGCAGACTGGTGCGGGCAGCGCGCACGTGACGGTGACATGGAGCGTGGTTGCCGACGGGGCTGTGCTTGTCGGCCGCACGGCGCCAGCAACCGCAACAAGCGGACCCACGCACGCTTCTGAACAAGCTGGAATGAAAGTCGCCGCGTTCGACTTTGACGGAACGATTTCCCTGTCCGGAGGAACCCACGTCTTCTCGAAGGCTCCCGATGACTGGCGCTTCCTCCACCCCGTCAACGTGCGCGCGAAGCTCAGGGAGCTGCATCAAGACGGATACAGGATCGTCATTATTTCGAATCAAAAGGATTTGATCACGGCAGGAAAGAAGACGGGTCGCTCACATTCTAACGAGGACATTTTCAAGGGCAAGATTGCTGCAGTGGCACGCGATCTCGGCATCCCGTTACTCGTGCTCGCCGCGATGGACGATCTCTTCTACCGCAAGCCTAGTGTAGGCATGTGGAACTTGTTTGTGCGAGACTACAACGATGGTGTCCAGCCGGATCCGACCGTTAGTTTCTATGTAGGCGACGCAGCGGGCAGGCCGGAACGCGCGGACCGCGCCACTGGCAAGCCAATCAAGAAGGACCACGGATGCAGCGACCTCAAGTTTGCCCTCAACTGCGGCCTGCCCTTCTACGTTCCCGAAGTCTTTTTCAACATAGACGCACGCGCGGGAGATCTTGTCCCCACGCGTTGGGACTTCAATCCCCGCACCTGGACGAACGGAACACCACTCTTTACTCCAGCTTCCACCCCACTGCTCCCTACGGATCCCACGGCTGAAGGACCAGAAGTGATCCTACTCGTGGGCGCCCCGGCGAGCGGGAAAACTTCCTTCAGCGCCAAGCACTTGCTCCCACATGGTTATGTGCACATCAACCAAGATACCCTCAAGGACCGCAAGAAATGTCTCGCGGCCATGGTGGACGCGCTCAAGGCGGGCAAGAATTGCGTCGTGGACAACACGAACCCCACCGCGGCTGTGCGTGGGGAATACATTCGCGATGCCAAGCCATACGCAAAACGCGTGCGCGCGTTTGTGTTCACGGTGAGTATGGAACTATGCGAGCACAACAACAAAGTGCGGGCAAAGTGGACCAAAGGGAAGGGGAAAGGGGTGGAGAGGGCAAAGATCCCTGATATGGTGTTTCGCACCTATCAGAAAAATTTAGAGCCTCCTGATGTTTCAAAGGAGCCCGGGCTCAGTGAAGTGAAACGCATCAATTTTGTGGCCGAATTTGAGGATGATGAACACAAGAGTATGTGGTCGCAATGGCAGTGATCTTCCTCTTTGTTTTCTTTTTTTAAAAAAAATTCCTCTGGTTAAAGACAGGCGTTGAAATTGCCAAGAAAGTGTCCAAGAGTGGAGAACAACGGTTGCCAAGACCACCGCCGCATTCAGAGAATGATTGCCAAGAATGCTGCGGCAACGCTGCTAATGCTCATGCCCCTCGAGGTGCTCTCGCAGGAGCTCACGGGTGGATTGTAAGCGTAGCGGTTGGTTGAGGGCACACATTCACTAACACCGACCACTGTCGCAGAGTCCTTCCGCTCCACAAGCGAAGGGAACAAAACCAAGTTCTCGACCGCCATCGGCGCCAAGATGCCATTCCTCCGTCGCCTCATTCACAGCCGATATCCAACTTTGCCTCGACGGCTTACTACACTACAGTCCAGTTTGGCGGAGGACAACGTTTCATGGTGGATGTGGACACCGGATCCGATAACCTCGTAGGCTTCCTTCATTGATAATCCGCATATCTAGCTGACACTCGGTATCTTGCATGCGATGGCAGTGGATTCCGTCCAAGACTTGCACCACCTGCATCGGCATCAGCCCATTCTACGACTCCGCCCAATCTGCAACTTTCCAACCAACAATAGGGTCCCTGCAGAATATTACATATGCCGCTGGTTCTGTTCTAGGGACACTGGCCCGCGACACTGTGACTTGGGGAAACCTATCTGTGACTGGTCAACCTTTCCTGCTCGTGACTGCGGAGGACACTGTTGCGGCTCAGTCTTTTCAAGGACAGGGGGATGGAATCTTGGGACTTACGTTGCAGGATGGGATGGCGGGTGAGTAACTCTTGCGTGTACAGTGGAGTGACCAGACATGTGGTGCTTAAACATGACACACAGCCGGATACCACACCACATTCATTTATCAAGCTATTATGCAGTACCAGATTCAATACCCATTCTTTTCGTTGTGGTTCAACCGTTCGAGCATCACGCTAACAAATTCCGACCCACTGGGAGGTCGTTTGTCTATCGGGGGCGTAGACCCGTCCTTGTATCATGGCGAATTCACCTTTCTACCTGTGGAACGTTCTGCTAAGTCACTGAACCCAGACAGAAGCACCACCAAAGCCTACTATTGGAGCCTCGCCGGAAATTACTTGCAAGTAGGCAACACCGTCATTCAAGCGCCCGCGCAAACCTCTTTCATTCTCGACTCAGGAACGACGCTCCTCACCCTGGATGCGGACAGCCTGCATCGCTTCCTCCCCTCCCTCTTCTCGGGACCTAGCGCGGACCAGTTACGGTTTGACCAACAGGAAGGCTTCTACGGCCTCAGCTGCCATTTTGTTCATACTCTTCCCTCCGTCACATTCAATATGGGCAGTCGCGGCGCTGGACACAATTTCACTCTCACACCGCTCGATTACGTGCTGCCGTCGCCGACGCGGAACGGGTTCTGCATTCTCGGCTTTCAGCAGTTGGACAATGTAAAAAGCGGCGACACGTATTGGGTTCTCGGCGATCTCTTTTTGCGCAAGTTTTACACTGTATTTGACTTGAAAGGACTGCAGGTTGGATTTGCGGCTGCGGCAAATGGTACTGTAGAAGGTGACGGGGTACCTTTGACGCAGGCACTTTTGCAGCGTGGGGCGCAAGTGGAGGTAGCTGGGAGTGGAGCATCCGGATGGTGCTGGCGGATCGCCAATTCAATGTTGTTGGCGGCATTGCTTGCCGTTTTTGTTTGTTGATCCACTTTTTATTTGCTGCATGATTCACGGGTAAATTAATGAAGTAATTATCGGTAGTAATTTGGCTCTTGCATAATCTTTGCGCACCGCCGTCAAGTACGAAGTCTCAGCCCGTTTGACATGCATTGCCTTGAACTTGTAAGCAATTTCGTAGGCATGCGACGACCAAGGAAGCTAGAGATACTCGATCGCAACACCTCACTCGCGTCACACCCCCTCTGCAAACCTTCGTATATGCCTCACAATCGCTAAAGCACCATAAGACTAGTATGTGACCAATATTGACGACGCATTTTTCGTCCGTTCTTGCTCACTCAAACGTACTAACAGGAGGGAGGACGGGGCCGCCTTGTCGTTTGCCCCACGTCCAACAGAGCTAAATACACGTCAACCGTAATCTATAAACATTCTACAGGACCACTTCTTCCAGAGGCCGTTCAACTTCAAAGAAATGGAGCTTGTCGGCGGGATGCGCAGTTGTCTCAGACTTGTGAGGCTTTTCCTCATTTTGATCAACAATTTGAGATTCCTTAACACGAACTCAATTGTCATTTAGGTCCTGTTAAAATCTAACAGAGTAAAATCATCTCAGCGAGATTCAACGCGCCGTTTCACCAAATGGCCCGCGTGATCTAGGTGTGATGCAACGCGTGACCAACGAAACATGACTTAAGATAAGACTGGTGAAAATTAACCAACTCAAAATCTATGAAAATATGAGCCGCGTTGTCTTTCTCACTTTGGCTATCTTTGCCGATTTTATCCGCTCACCGTCATTGCCGGTCTAAGGTTTCGTGGCCATCAGGTCATTAGCTTTACGCTTAGCAACCCGGATGATACCACCAAAGATCACTGCTGCCTTGGCTAATAACACTTGCGAGCTGTGCTACCACAGCCTCAGCAAGTCGGGGTAGATCGACTTGCGCGTCTCCCATGATTTCGATCAATCAAAAAGTTCCATTGTGAGGCCACCTTTCCTCAACAATTATCGGGAAAAAAAAACACGCCACCGTTTATTAGGTTGGAATTGGTCCTTACAGCATTATCTTACCAAGATAGTATGCACGTGCGAGAATGTCATTCTTTCTCGATTATTCTGCGAGTGGACTCCCAGGTTCGTGGCCAACTCGACTCCCTTCAACGCAGTCACCCTTCTATGTGATCCCAGTCGCTCAACGCTATGCATACAGTCTTGAGGCCCCTTGTACATTGCCAACAACAACGCCCTTGTTGTAGTTGGATATAGTCACTTGGTGAGTCTTGAACATAACGGCTAATGCGTGCGAGGAAACAAGTAACCCCTGCAGCATTCTTACTCCCACGGTGATATTTGCAAGAACGATTAATAAGCATCAGAAAGCAGCGCGGACCACATCTACAATGTGCTTTGTGTAAGCCCCACACCAACTAGAAACAGGACATTCAGCGAGGCAAATCATTCCATCTGGTCAAAAAAGACTGCTGATTCGGTTGCTCTGTGGGCTTAAGCTGCTAGCCAGTTGCACTCCCTGTCCGTCAGTTCGGTAACTAAGGTCAGGTCGAAGACAATCAACACATCGTCCGATTCATCCACACGATCTGCCAGCTAGACTACCACTGCCAATTCAGATTCCAAAATGTCCAGTGTTGCTGTGGTGGCGTTATATCAGGCTTGTACCACTTTAAAGGCCCGGTGCCTAGTTACTGTTGGCTAGCAGGTCCTCGACTTGAAAGGGGTGAGTACACAGGTTGTTCGTCTTAGTGTTGATTCGTTTGAATGGAATAAATTGTATTAACTACGTATTTCCTTTGGTTTGGGGTCATTTTTGGTACGGCCGCAGCTTGAGAGAGTACGAGCGGCATTCCAAGTGCTTTGCTTTCGACATTGATTCCACGTGACCTTGGCAGTTTCATCACCGTCTTCAAAATATCCGCCGCATCGGGTTTGTGAACGACCGGATATCCATCGGATTACCTGTGAATAGCATGTAATCAAGAGGGGTGGATGCAAAAGCAGCCCTAGTGAAAATAAGAATCGTGCAGCTGAGCACGTGATAAGATGCTTTGATGGTGATTTGACGAAGTGGCCACCCACACAACACATGACAACGCCACCCGGAAACAAGATAAAAACGACCCACTCCACGTACATCATGGATATTATCAAACAAAGCTATGAAACTCAGCAACCTTCTCACTTT